>BOSO01006732.1:56885-86046 GCA_018403395.1 Gorsachius goisagi | reverse complement strand
TCAAAGCCCGCCTGGACGAAGTCCTGTGTAACATGTTCTAGGTGAACCTGCTTTAGCGGGAGGATTGGACTAGACTTACCATTCTGTGATTCTGTGATTTTGAATTTTATTTCTAGGAGGATGGAGGGGCAAGAATGTAATGGCAGTACGACCATTAAATTGGTTCAATTGTTACATGTTAAGTGCAATGTCCAATTTTGAAGTCAAATTATAAACATATTTAGTTAATTAAAACAAAAAAGCTCAAAAAAGTAATACAGGTTTTGTAAGAGTAATTGAAGGCATACTATTTCTAACTAAAATGGCTTATAAAGGATTAACCACGGAACTACCAGTAGGATCTCACTAGCATTATGCAACTGCAAAAGCTGAGACCTCTGGTATCACAAATCATAACCTGAGCACACACAATAGTATCCACATTTACTTTGTTTGGTGAAGTAGGTACATGGAGCTTCTGATCAACTGTGGCCAAAGCATACTTACTGAAACTTTTCTTACTGTCAAAACCATCTGCTAGTTCAAACCAAAATGAATTCAGTGTTAAGAAAAGTCTGGATTAATTCATTCTACTAGGTCTTTTTTGGGGGGGTGTGTCCGACTACTGCAGATAATTCCATTCTTTGGAACCTTCCAGACACAGTGAAGTGATCAGAAGATCCAAATGCTCTCTGCATCCAAAGAGAATCACAAAATGGTTGAGTTTTTAATTTTTCTTCACCTGTAAAAAACGCTGTTGACTGCACATATACAGCACACTATTTACTTTCTCATATGAAAGTATACCCTTGCTTCCTTAGACAGGTCCCTCCTTTTAGTAACTAGGCTCACAGATCTATTAAAATGGTTATACATTAACAGACTCACAGCCATATGGCCAAACTTGACCCATCAGATACTGGCTGAAGGAGAAAGCCTTAAAAATTGTCCTCAAATCAAAGCTTCCATAGAGAGAATAAGTTGATTTCACTCAACTGATCTATAGGCTGATGACAACTGGGAAATTCTTCTACCCTCAAAAAAAGGAAATCTACAATTGTAGGCTTTTTTCACAATTATGCTGAGTACACCGTTAACCTCCAGATGCAACTACATGTTAATTTTAACACATGCACAAAAGGAAGATTTCAGAAAAGTACCTGTATTTGTTGTGTTAATGTAGAACACTCGAAGACTGCCATACTTGGTCAGATCAAAGAATTATCTAGATTTTTACCTCTGCCCTCTCCCAAAGTTCTTCTCTCCTTCCTCACTGGGATTACTGAGCAGCATAATCAGAAAAACACTGAAATTCTGGTGTTCAACTATGCTCTACCTAGTAAACACACCACTGTCAGAAGAGAGGTGAATAATGAATCACCAAACAATCTGATTCTCCATGTTTATCCAACCAAGGGAAATAAAGCAGTCACTTCCTAAGTCTCCAGTGCAGGGCACAGCATTTCCTAACAAACTAATTAAAAGCCTTCACTATGCTTGTTCTTTCTGCCCATTTCCTTTTTCTAGGATTATTCCAGGATTCATCGTTTCACCTATTAGGACTCATCCTCAGCCTAACGTTTTGTCATCCTCTCCATGGATGCACTTCTCTCATTCAGCAAATAAATACTGAAACCTCTTTCCACAGAAGCCAAAACCACTTTCAAGAACTTCGTATGTACATTTTTAGTTGATGTAAAATCTAGACCAATAACTACATCTTACTGTGAACTGAGGGATCTCTTGTGGATCAGAAAAACAACTACATCCCATAACACTTCCATGAAACAAACCCTAAACTAAAAAGAGTAGGAGCAAATCTTACCCTACACACTCCTTCACTCTTTTTAAGTCTACAATACAACTAAGACGACCTTTTTCTTATATGGAAGAGAAAAACCCCACAGTTGCTCTCCATTCATGTGCATGACATGCACCTTCTGGTTCCTGAAAAGCAGAAAAAGTAATTTCATTTTGTAGCACACTGGCAAGAAAGTGTTCAGCATAGAAAACTTCAATCTTCAATTGAAGGACAAACTTCAAAAATATAGAAAACCTCAATCATAATATCTAGCTCCACTGAAAAGATCTAACCTAGGTTGTAGAAGTATGACCACTTTTAAAGACATCTTTCTCCTCAGTCTACTACTTCCTTAGATCAGATCCAAGATACGAATTTACTATGGAGGATTAGAATCTTTTACAGTAAAGTTTTACTTTCCAAGCACGTTGGTGTTTCTTAGCCGTGTTGCTTTTGACATTCATAACATTTTTAGTAAGAGCTTTGCTATGATGCCCTGAATCCTTTAGCAAATCAAACGTTTAGTATTAAATGTTTCCATCTCCCAAAAGAGATGCAGCCATAAGAATAAAGTCTCATGGAAGCCTACAGCTTTGAGATCAGATGCTGGAACAGGCTGTGTGGGTATCTTGCCTTTCTGATGAGGAGAGCTCTAGTTATCTCAAGTTACTTTTGTTGCTTCATGGTTTGTTTCTGTTCATCTGAGAACTGATATCCACTTATAATGTGGGAAGTCTAATCAATTATGACAATAGTTAAAAAAAAAATGCTTTCTTCTCTCACAGCAAGACAGGAGGTCTACTATAGGACACACCACTAGCTTCAGTGTCAGGACTCCTTCCTGGTCCAAAATAATTCAAATCTACCAACAAGTTAAGCCAAGATGAGCATTCTTGCACTTACAGGTCCTCAAAGACAACATGCTACAACACAAACATGTGTTCAGAAAGCTTTTCCCTCTCCTCAGTCAAAAATATATATTTGTCATCTGGGACACGATTCCCCTAAAAACCAGACTATTACTCAGACAATTTAATGACTCCTGTAAGTGAAAAAGGTATGTAAACCTCATCACACTCCATTAAAAAAGGTGGGATTTGCATATATATAATTTTTTTAATGCCAGGAGCAATCAACTACTATGTAAGAACCAGATCCTGTACAGAGTATCTGAAGAAAAAAGATTTTCATCTCCGAAGGGTGCTACTTCATGTGCTGACTTGTTTTAACCCCAGGAATAAGTGACAAAAAAGATCAGAAGAAATGCATGGCCCTGTGTTCTTTGGAATCCACATCAGCATATAATTAAAAGACCATCTGTTCTAAAAATTGAACAACCCAAGGTAGCTGATACTTGATCATCGGACAACAAGGATCAAAAATCCACAAACTTAATGTCAGGTATACTTACTCATGTAGAAGGCCTGCATCTGTGAAATGTTTAGATGGAAAAAAAGAGTATTTCATGAAGTGCCTACTCCTTAATAATGCTGCACATAAGAACATGATGTAAGTATTGGCCAGGAAAAAATGCAATCATACTTACCTTTGATACAGATACCAGTGAGGCTTAGTTAATTTTGGACTACCACTTATTACTTGCTTGTTTTTCCAAACCTATGCCGTCTCCCTGTTTCTCTCCCTAGCCCACCGGGGCAGTAATGTGAAGGGGAAGGAAAAGAAGGGAAGAAGCAAGAAAGGGTACCACTGTAGAAACAGAAATGCATAGCAACGCATGACAGAACCTGATAACAATGCAGATATCATACAGCAATAGGTATTAACAAAGCACCTTCTAAAAAAAGTTTATTCTCCACCTTTCTGCTGGATTTGCAGAGCATTGAAAAAGATCTTTTTATTGAACAGCTGATCTCCATCCCTTCCTCCCTCAAAAAAAAGTGTATTTTCATTATGTTATGCATGAGATTAGAAAAGCCACCACCTCTATGACCTGGTCTTATTTTGTGTACTTGCAATGGAACTGCTCAAGATCATTAGAAAAATACATACTGCCTTTAAATTCCTTTTCATGTCATGGAGTCAAATTCTGGAAGAATCTAACTGCCTCCAAACAATTGCTCACCCTTCTTGGCTTATAGCATTTATTTTCCAAAATAGTGACAACAATCATTAGACTTTAAAAGCAATCCATAGAGGAACTGCAGGCAGCATAGAGCAACAAGGACTAAATAATTTTTCTCTCCATTTCAAGGGGATCCTAGACCAGCAGCCCCTATCCAGGGAAGGGCAAAAGCAGCCCACCGCACTCACACCTGAGTCATTTAAATAACAACAGGAAAAAGTAGTAGTGCATAAATGAAAAAAAAATTAAAAGTTGTATATAGATGAACACTTTAAATGCAACAGCCATCAAAATCTTCCATTTACCAATGACAGTACATTACTTAGCATTCCAGTTTACAAACGAAGCTGCTAAAATTAAACTGAAGAAGCCAGTCACATGGTATTTATTCCTGTAACTGTTATACATAAGTTTAACTCCTCCAATTTCTAATGCAATGATCACTAGAAGCACTCTTAATGGTGTTCTATGCCAGTATTTTCAAATCTGATCACACTCATTTCAATAAGCACACATGCAATAAAATGACAATTTTATGCTTTGGGGTTTTTTGAGTTTGGCTTGGTTGGTTTGTTTTGTTGGGGTTTTTTTGTGTGTGGCTGGTTTTTGTTAAGGTTTGGGGGAGGCAGGGCAGCTTGTTTTTTTAAGAATCCAGTCTCTTGCTATGGTCAATCCATAAGACGACTTTCTTAACAGAGGTCAACTGACAAAAATTCAAATTATCATGAGATCTCTTCAAATACTGATCTAGATGTTTAAAATAAACCTTCCATGGATTCTTTCTTTTCTTTATGGTTTAAATATAAATACTGACTCTGCAATTGCAAAACACAACGTATATTGGTATGCCCC
This sequence comes from Gorsachius goisagi, assembly GCA_018403395.1. NCBI lineage: Eukaryota > Metazoa > Chordata > Aves > Pelecaniformes > Ardeidae > Gorsachius > Gorsachius goisagi. Next base: position 81,331 of record BOSO01006732.1, on the reverse strand, counting down.
AAATTCTCCCAATCAGTACAAAAGTTTTTGGTGTTTAGTTGAAGCTTATAAACAGAAAAAAAAAGCATAGTTCCCTTCAGATAAATAAAGGAAAACAGACTATTTAATATTCTCTGGAGGCAAAAGTGATCGTACAAAACAATACAACAACATGGCGTGATTGAGTTACAAAGCATTTCAACAGTAAAAAGAAAAATCACTAAATCAAGGGTTTTCTTTTTGATTTACTACAATCTCTACATTAGCATGGAGCTTTACAAAAACTGATCATTGTCACCTGCTTCTCAAGGCTGCTAATATAACAAAAAAAAAAACAAACCCATTTCTGCTTTGCAGTCCAAGGTACTGCAAGCACTAAGCAAATCACTTAGGTACAACTGGTATCAACACAGAAGGAAACTAGCTACACTTTGTTCCTGTATTTCTTCCCACTACAAAAAGTGACTCTGGTTTTTCCAAGAGAACCCAATAAAAATCTCCAAATACTATGTAAAAATATACTTACATAGCCCTTGGGGGCTTCAGTTTTGCTGAAAATACTTTCTTTTTAAGGTCTAGTAATTGTAATCTTCAGCAAAAAAATAAATAAATGGAGATACAATTATGATCCCCTACATTTAGCAGATGCAGTCATTTTTCCCTCTGTTCATCAGATTATGCCAAAAACTATAAAGAGAAAGTACAAAGCATTATCCATGCAGGGGGAAAAAAAAAGTGTAATCCCAAACAGCTACGCTTACCTGCTGACAAGCTGTTGTAATCTGATTTCTGTCAAAGAGCTCAAAACACCACAAATCACTATTACTATTGTTGTGCTCACTAAACACAAGTGCATCTACAAAATGAATTCAAAGGATTGTACACTGGAATATCTAGAACACTACCAAGTTTCCTCTCTTTTTCCCCCTCCTGCCAGCTGAAGCTAAAGTGGCATTTCACAATGTTTTTTTCCTCAATTACTAATTCAGATAGCTGGCATGACTGATCTTGATAACTTATGCAATACAGTAATCGCTTTCAGGGTACAGAAATGTCTCCTCTAAACTCCTTTGGTCTCTAGCTCTTATCTCAGAATATACATATTTTTATATATTTATCCTAAATACAAAAAGTTTCTCTGTCTTACTAATGTCTTAAGCATTATACAGTCTGTTAGCAGGATCTTAGATACCTACTTTGCTGAACAAAAATTATTCTTTCCAACTAACAGTTTAGTCACAGCAGCCCACTCCGCTGTACCACCTTCAGTTCTATGAGGCTTTCTAATATCATCAAATTGAAAAGAGTTTAAAAAAAGCTCTATTTCAGTTTTTGACCTTGGAGGCATATATGAAGACTGGCATATGTATTATTTGTATAACTTCAATCCTTGTTCCATGGACTGGCAGTTCCATCAAACACGCTCCTCTCCTTTCTACTTAAATAGCAATAACACAGAGTGAGAAAAACACATGAGAATACTAGATTTGGTATTAGAAAGTTATAATATCAGTACAAGGTACAAGACCTCTGCCAAAATGAACTATAACGTAGGAGCACCTCTGTGTTATTGCTATCATCTATCATTGTTCACCTGTTCACTGAGCGAGCATCAAGTTTGATCTGTTCCCAACGGGAGCCTTACACAGTTTCAGGCTACCCAGTTCGTACTTCAGAAGGCAGGAACACTTAAGGGAAAAAGTTAGTAACTCAAACACCAGAACTACAATAATGCCAAAAGTGACAATGGCTTCTAGAGAAACACAGTAACACAGACAAGGTTTTTCAGGAATATACGCACTGAATGGTGGAATAACACACTGCAACCATAGTTAGGAGTGTAATGTCTGAACAGTCTCGATACTGAGCAGGCAAAGAATTATAACAGAAAGAGTCGCTACAAGGGGGACCAGAATTTAAAGGAATCCCTTCCCTAGCTTAATAGCAAAAAGCACAGTTAAGCTATTAAGTTCAACAGTACCACTGACATCACCCACTTTATTACAAGCTGCTTTTAAGTTGGTGGTATTCCCCTTGTATCTTTAATGGATCAAGCAGGGACCAGCCATTCAGTCTACGCTACAGTTCAAAGCAATCCAAGGTATTAGAGTCTACCTCAATAGGAAACATGGGAGAAAAGGAGTACTGGGGAACCTAGATAAGCACAAAAAGTCTAATCTTACTTCCTTACAGAATTGCAAAAAGACAGAACACAGAAGGCACATGTCTTGGGCAATCGCATGACAATTTCTGAAGTCACTACAAAGTCCTGCAACTTGATAAATGCCTCAGATATCAAGCACTCTTGAGGAGATAGTTTTGAGTTATTCTAAAACAGAATTAAGTTATAATTTCATGCTGCAACTAGAGAAAGACAGAGGGAGCATTAAAGCTGGCAGCATTCTAGGGAACCAACAGACAGCTGCCATTGAAAGAATTATTTGAGTGTAATGCTGTGGGATACAGATAATGCCTTTAAGCAATGACTATGGAACTCCATATTCCATAATTAAACATCCTTAATGGGAGAAAGTCTAGCTTTGCATCAACTAATAACCAACTCAGGAATGGCACTAGTATTAGAATGACACAGTACTAAAGACAAATAAAAAAAAATTTACATGTAATTAAAGAAACCCCAAAAATTAAATCAATGGAGAAGTGAGAATTAATCTGATTTTCAGAGGAAGAATGTACTCATTAGAATCTCAGCTGGTTTCACAACAGCAGCACCCAATGCCTTTAAGAAGCTAACACACGGACAAATATATTTTAAAATAAAGTGAGATGCTCATTCTGTGCTCCTATGAAATAGAGAGTACTTCTGACTGTGAGGATGCAGTTGCAGAAGTCTAGAGAACGCTGATGCAATTCTGGACTACACCTATCACACTTCTCCATCACAATAAAGTAGAATGTTCAAGTGCTTACCCCAAGCAAGGTAAAATTCCTTTCAGAAATATGTTCTTGGTTAAACTCTCTCACTCAGACATCCAAGGCCTCTAACCACAACAAGACCACAGAAATACATCAAAGTAAAAAGATGTTTTCAGCAGTACCACACTATTTCAGCTGAAAAATAAATCGGATCTTGCTTCAAAATGCAGGGCACTAGACATCAAATTTGCATTGCACTAATTATTTTACGGGACAATCACCTTGTTACAAGCAAGATTCGACTGCAAGGAATTCCTTTGTTCTTAAGTTCTACATAGTCCACCATGATCCAGTTTTTAGGGAAATTATTTCTATTGAAGTGCAAAAAATACTCACAGTCTTTCCTTCTTTCTTCTGGCTTATGATGAAGGGGTTTCCAGGGAAACTTTAAACCACACACACTAAAAAAAATTATTGTTCAACTCAGAAAAATACAGTTCCTACTAAAGCATGCTGAGGAGAGTGATACCATGCCAAAAACAAGCTCCTATTTATTGGTTCCATCAGTTCCTCCTTGGATATGCATGGGTTTGTCAGCCTTTGAGAAATCATTTGCACTCTCCTTTTGCAAAGTGTAATTGGTTAATTAATCCACATTGCACTGAAAATTATTGTATTTTTCCAAGAACCTATGTTAACTACAGGAATACTTCCCATGTTTAGTTTTGAACTCTTCAAAATGAGATGACAATGACATTCCCCATTTAGGAAAGGAAAGGATTTGCTGGCTCTTCAAGATCAGCAACAAAGGATGAAAACAAATTTCAGCCTATGCTACACTCTACAGATGCATTATTTGCTCAGAATAGCTGATGAATACAGCTGTGCTGCACCACAACTGATGAAAACACCACAACTGAGCAAGACTAAAGCACTCTCAACCCAAGTCAGGGCTCTATAGGTGCATGCGCATGATATTCTCAGTATTATATCCGAGATATCCCTGCTACCTATTGCTCTAAGACAACCAAAGAGAAAGAGATGAGACTACCTCAGGACAGGTAGCATGCTCTTGAATCTCCCTATTAATTCTCTGATCTTTATTGAATAAAAAAAAATATTATTGGAAATCAGTAAGCAAACATCAATAACTGATTTATTTGCACATGTCCTGAAGAAATGGGAAAGAAAGCCCAAAGACACCGGTGCATTTTTCAGAGGAGGCTGAGGTAGCAGTCTACCAGAGCTCACATGTTCACGTATTTTTAACAACTTCCAAAAGCAAGAGGCAATTCAATCATTCAAAGTTGAGGTGACAAGAACAGCAGTAAAAAATACAATCAGGGACAATCAAGTGTGCATAGAGGCATAAAGAGCCAAAAATCACAGCAAAAAGATTGAGATGACTATCAGATAATGTCATGAGTCAGCCAGCATCTTGGCTCCATGAGTTGAGTCAATTTTTAACAATGCATTTGGCCTTCACTAAGCTTAATATAAAGCACAAGTTTTGCCCATGTGAGAAGTCTTTATTAAAAGTGATGTGCTGAAACACTCGTATTGAGGTCTAAAACTCCGGTTGCTGCAATTGGAACTCATTTTATGGGGAGGCTGGAGAAGTAATGAAGAGATTTTTCTGGTCCCCCAACAGATCAGAGAAATCCCTTGTTCAGTGTCTAAACAGAAAAGTCTGTTTAATTACAGTAAATCCTATTAAACTGATCTTCCTTATAAAGGGCTGAAGTGACCAACTCCAAAAGGCTATAAAGGACATAATGAATTCAGAGTTTAATTAGGACACACTGTTAGCTAACTATAATCTATTAATTAGCATTCTTAGTTTTTACAGCTCATTGCAGTAATACCCTCTTACTTTTAAATTGCACCCTTCTTTTTTTGGACCAAAGTTATACAATTCTACCAGTGTGGTAGTAATTATAGTGATTGCCTAGAGAACAGCGGCCTGGAAATATCTGTAAATGTTTAATTAGGGGATAAAGGAAAGACAAGGGAAAAAAAAAAAAAAGCCCTTAGATAGAGGAATCCCTGTTCTCCAATCTATACATATTTAGTAACTGTCTAATCCATTCTAAACCATACATTCATTGCATTTTTCTTGCAAGATTTCCCCATCATCCTCAAATGTCACAACTGATTTCAGAAAATATGTTATATTTCAAGACATTCTCTTCAGTATGAAAACAGAAGTTAAAAATTAAAATAATTTGAGAATTAAAATACTTACCTGCAGCTGAAATACAAAGAGCATCAGAAAGTTAAGTGAATCCTACTTCCGTAATAAAAATTATTTGTGTTTTCTTCACTCCAAGAAGACATATGAAAATGAATATGAAATGTCACACACATTAATAAATCCCATGTGTCGTACTTACCATTCGGGAGGAATACAGCTATAAAACTACATGACAAGTTCAATAAATTTTTTCATACTAACTCAGTTCTTTAAAAAGTGAAAAGAAAATTTCAGACAGCGTTAGTGTAGCAGATTGGCACTAACCAAAAAGAATCTACTATTTAAGACAGGTCACCTGAAAGCAGAGTATAACATATCAAGTACTACCAACACTACTTTTTTCCTCCAGAAGTTTCCCCCTCCCCTCTTCCTTCTAAAGCAAATCTTAAAAAAAGCACTGCCTAAAATAGCAAGTATACCTTAAGAGTTTCAATAACACGATCACACTTGAATTACAGAAACTATTTCATTATACTTTCTTGGATGTTCAAAAAAACTCAAAAGGGAAAGTAATTTTGTCATGGTGAAAGCTGACTTACATTTCAGGAAACTTGGAGTTGGACACTGGACCTGTTTTCCATAAGGGTAGTGAGATTTCTTACCAGAGAGATGCCCAACTCACATTTGGCCAGAAACAACTAAACAGGAAGACAGTAACTCAAAGACAAGTAGTCACTTCAGGATTGAGCTAGCAAGAAGGTCTAGGTGGGAAAATTTAAAATAAGCTTTTAATAAGCAGAGCTGACTACAAAGAGACCTCAATTTTAATCAACTTCTTGGTTTTATTCTAATTTAAGGATGCTTTTAAGACAGACAAGACAAAAGAACTAGATGCCCAAGATTCTCTGTTCTTCTGCCTATTTTCTAACTAGCCAGACCACTACAAAAAAAAAAACCTGTTGGGTGCTTTATGATAGTTGCATAACAAGATATGCACAGCTTATGACAAAAGAATAGATGAGCAGGTATAAACAGTGTTACTTAAATGTAGCCAAGAACACAATTTATATCTGTGTGTGAAAAATGCAGGTCTGAAGGTTTTAACTGGAGCTCTAAAATAAGACCACGGTAACGTGAACTTTGTTTTACTGGCAATCTGTCAACATTCAGCAACAGTTCAGTTGCATTTAGGATCAACAGTTAGTACACTCTGCATCTCAGAGAATGCTTCAAGAGGTAAGCACTACAGAAATATTAATTATGAACAGGGTAAAAGACTTCCAAAAGGAAACCGAGTGGTTAGCATCAGTCCTGTGAAAAAAACCACATGACAGAAGGAGAAATGAGCACTCAAGAGGCGCCTTACAAGTCTGACAAGAAACATTTAAAAAGAGGCTTGCAAGCTGAAAACACATCTTATTCATACCAATTAGCTAGGAAAAGCACTGATACAATTTAACTGCTTAAATGTGACATGCAAGTTTATTAAAGTCATTTAAACATCCTACTGCAGTAACACAACAGTGACATTAGATGACAAACCTGGTTTTCTTCTTGCAAAACTCTATACTGTTCCTTCCAAATGGTGATTTTTGAAGCTTCATCTTTCCTCAGAGCTCTCTCCTTTTTTAGCTCAGGACTCCAGAAGGTCTTGATACTGTTCATGGAAGAACTCAACTTGCTTTCTTTCACCTCCACATCCTTGCGAAGCAGATCATTTTCCCTTAATACTTCTTTGAGTTGTGTCTGCAGATCCATTATTGTGTTATCCCTGGCCTGGCGCAGTGAGTGAGGCACAGTGGATGCCATACTCACTGGAGGGAGATGGTGCTCTCCAAATGCAATAGTATCACTGGCAACTCCACTACTGGCAATGTTAGGGCTGCTACCCATTGCAGTCATCCTAACACCGTAAGGCAGCCGCCCCCCAGATCGGCCCAAAGTCATGGTGCTTTTTGGGGTATCTGCACCCACGTTCTCATGGTCACTTAGATACATAGGGCCAGATGTAGCATAGGCAGCATTTAAGGACTGAATATTTTCCATAGAAAGAGTTTTCCCACTGCCACCCCCAGTACTACTCCCAGAACTGCCTCCTGTGCTGTTGGTTCGACGATGGCCCAAGCGTGGTGACCGTGGCAGCCTTGGTGAACGCCCTGGACTCTGGTTGCTTGGCTCAACCTTACCGACTGACCGAGCACTTCCATACATGATTAAGCTGGTGGTGTGAGGCAATTAGATAGGCATAAATCAGGAATGAGATAAATCCTGTTAAGTTCTTCAATGGTTTTAAGTCAGCTTAAGGCCAATCACAACTTATAACAGACCCAGTTGTCCATCTTTGAAGTCACGTGCTCACAATGTTCAGGACCATATCTGTATCAATAAAAATAACATATTGAAAACTGTATCAATAAAAGTAACATATTAAATACCTAGTTTATCACAAAAAAAATCATCCCACATTAGAATAAAGTGTATTCTACTACCTTTACATTTCTCCAGCATCTTTTCAATTCCTGCTCACAAAAAAAGCAATCTTTTATTTAAACCCTAATATTTAAACGCAAAAAGGAACTTCTATTCTTGCTTTTCTGTTGTTATCCCAGTAAAGAGAGCAAAGAAAAAAAGAACTCATCAATTTTCAAGCCATAATTTTGTTGGTCATGACCTGAACTCTAGAAAAGTAGTCTAACTTTTTTTCCTATATCTAACTGGCCCTAATTCTTTTCCTGTTACCTATTTGAGTAAGAGAGACAATCAGTAGTAATCTTTATTTCCTTCAAGCACTGCTAGCTTCATTAGGACAGTTTCTAAAACCTGTTGCTGTGAAAATAATTCTGCAAATGGCAAGGCAGTATGGACTGAAATTATTCTGATCATGATCTTGACTAGCAGGTCTCTTTAGTGTTGCTGTCAGCCCTCCTTCAAACTCAGAAGTCAGAACCAAAACTAAGAAGAATCATGAAATCATTACTGACCACAGAGCTTAAGCGAGTATAGAGACAACTCCAAAAGAACAGCAATCACACAACAATGGGACCAACGTGGTTAAGAGGAACAAGAGAATCACACCTACACTGAAAACTGATTCCAGTCTTCTATTTTTTCCCCGAACTGGGATTCAGTCCTAAACATGACTTAAACCTTTGTTCAGGTTAAGCAAAGATTTCGATCAAAACATACTTCTCATTATCAGCTCAGATTAACTCCATTAAATAATATAATTCCAACAGCAGGGACCTCTTAAAACACAGAAAAGCACGACATCAGCATGCTGCAGTTCCTCCTCCCCTCTCCCCTTTCTTTAAACATGGACTCTGGTAGCACATGCAATAAAATTCCTTAGTTTTGCACCGTAACATTATGCTGTTCTACAAGTGCTAGCAGGTATCTTTAGTACAGGGGCACTGAGCTGAGATGACTGTTAGCAGGACAAGATCTAGTAGAGGAGCCAGAAACTGGGATGAAATCCACTCTTGTAACTGCACGACTGCACTGCAGAACTACTCCCACTATACAGGTCCCACTTTTATTTTCTATTTTTTTCCACTGTAAACTATTTCAAGTCACTGTTGGGCTCAACTGAAACCCAAACTAGAACACTGAAACATTCCTGGTCTGACATCTCCCTATTAGATGAAAGAAATACTACATAAGTGTCCGAAGAGCAGTAGCATCTTGAATATCCCAACATCTTTCCTTTCACACCAGCTTTCATCTGCTCAGAATTTTGGTTTGCCAGATATTAGGAATCAATTTTTCCAAACCCTATGGCCGAAAGCATGTTTGTGAGATAATAACTGGGCAAGCAGATCAAAGATTAGGCTTAAAAGAGGAACACACACACAAAAGAAATTGTAGAAGTAGTAAACGTGGGTGGAGAGGAAGAAACCAAAAAATATTGCAAAAAATACTGGGAAAAGGGTAGAAAGAAAAAAGTAAAAGCCTGATGAAGAAAAGAAACAACATTTTTCCTTTCAGAAACAAGTTAGTGTAAGAAAAGATACAACAAGAAATAATTTGAAAATGTTTAGTTTAAGTTTTAAATGGAAAACAAGATCAGATTAAACCAGCATTTTTTCATTTTCACACAATTTCATAGAAGATACAATAGCATTAGTAATTTTACAAAGCTTATGGAAGCTGATACTGTTTGTGAGCAGTCCTCAAGAAGTTCAAGTGCTCACTCTCTCACTTTCTCTTTGGTTTTAAATGACAATGAAAGCTAGCAACGATATTGCTGCAGAAAATTTTGAACACATACGTAAAGGAAAACAGGACAAGGAAAGATAGCCAGTAGCATTAATAATGGAAGTTAGCTATCAAAACACCATGTACTGATTTATTTTTTATTTAAAAGTTACAGATAAGACATTTCTTCTATTTCAGCTATATGTGCTTATGCAAAACAGCACAGAAATATAAACTATGTAACAAAGTCTACAGCATTCCACTGGAGTTGCTTCAGTAAGACACTGTGCCCCAGATCTGGAAGAAAAACACTTCTTCCAAAGAGAAAAGCTATTTCAGACTAATCTCACTGTTTGAGATATGAAAATGCTGAAAATGCTGCTGTGACACCAGTTGAGCACTCAAAACAAGTCAGATACGACTTCTTAGACACTATGGGAAGTACATTCAACTGAGTATTCACAAGGAGTCTCTTGAAAATTAATCCAAATCACAGTACTTAATTAATTTCCTAGAAACTCACACCACAGTAAGTCAGTGCAAACACTCATTCACTTAGCAGCTTTAAATGAGTTTAAATTGAACCAAAAGATTTGACGCGTTTTATGCTGTGCAGTTTAGTTAAAGCACTTTCCCCAAAAAACATTAAGTTGAAATGTTGCTAGAAGTACATTACCGTTGCATGCAGGCATATCACCTAGGAAAGTGCTTAACAACACACAAGAAGCACACAAAACATTTTAAATCATTTTGAATGAGTCAGTCACCCCCAAAATGGAAAACTCACGGAATTGCTTTAGCAAACACTTTGTTAAACTATTAATAGCTTTTCACAGAATGAAAGCGACTGATGTCCTTGAGAGAAGAGTAGCTTCCCGTGCAGCTGAAAGGAGCTGGTACCACAGGAGGTGCTGTGCAGGAGCCACCTTCTAATGCAGCGGGCAGGCAGGTAGGCTCTCATCCACCTCAAGTGGAAACCCCAGTCCTGTGCCAGCTCAACTGTAAGCTTTGCTTCACAGGTAGGCACCATCTCCTCCGTTACTCCAGAAAAATCAAGTGATTCAAACTATGAAAGCCAACTGCTAGAATTAGCTGCTAATTAGGGTTACAGAAAGGGTTCTCTGAGCGCGCACACATGAAAGTCAGCGAAAAGAACTCCGACATCACTGCCACCGCCACCACGTGTTACACTGCGCTCACTTTTCAAAAACAAAACCAAACGAAAGCAGTAGATTAAAAGAAAGAGTGTTTGGAAACAAGCAAATGTAGCCCTCCAGTATTTCTCTTGAAACAATGTTTCATTATACCATCGTTACACTTTAAAAATTGTAAGTATTCCAAATATTACTTAAATACACCCTTTCAACCACGCAGCCAATTTCAGTATTTTCACTGACAAAAAATTTGCCATGGTTCAAGAGAAAAAAAAGAAAAAAAAACCAAAACCCAAACATGCTACAAGATAAATCTTAGCTCTTTGTTTTTTTCCTTTTTTTTTTTTTTTTTAGTAGCATTTATCACCAGTCATTTCACTTTGCTGCTATTAGGAATCCATAAGCAGAAGTAGATATTAAGACAATTCACACTAGGAAAAACATCTTTCATCCTGGAAACAGCAAAGTGAAAGAAGTGACAGAAACGCCTTTTCTCATTCGCGATACCAATTAATCGGGAAGAAGAAAGAGCTCTAGTTTCCCTCCAGGAGTCCAAGCAAAATTACACAGAAGATTTCTTTCAGATAGCAACATAACCAGAAAAGTTAAAGTTTTTCAATATTCTGACCTACACTAGCATTTTACCAGGACTCTCAGATGTACGGTCTCTTACCTTCCACGAGGCCAACATGCAGCACTGTTACTTCCCCCCCCCCCCTCTTCTCCTGTGACCCTAAATTTAGGCACAGATAAATCATCCCTTAACCTTACAGGATGGTGGTAACCACAAGGAACACTGTCTGACTGTGACATGAATGTATTGACCATTTTTCCTTTGCAAACTCTCCTGTGGGTTTCAAAAACCTTTGGTCCTTTCTGCCAGTACAGGAACCCTTACCTAGATTACAAAGAAAGAGACTATAAACTGCAAGTGTTTAAAAAAACCAAATGCACTGAAGCCAGTGCTAAATAATTTTTCCTCAAGGTAGCTTGCATATCTTTACATTTGTGAAATAAAACTCTCTTGTTCACTAAGAGAACAAAAACTTCCGAAGAGCACCTATTTGCAAGCCACATTCAAAAATTCCCCAAAATTAATGTCAGCCAAAGTAAAAACTTCATATAGGTATATAGAGATTGGCAGAGCAGCTTTGCAAGTAGAGACATATGATTGACCTGCTTTAGTTAGCATTAGTTGAAAAAGCTACCTAGAGATTATGAAAAAGCTTGAAAGAAGGACTATCAGAAGCATAAAAAGAATAGCAGAGAATTACACAACATTGTAGAAAAAGGTTTGAAAAAAGTACAGTTATGAACACATTTTCCGTATGAAAATGATAAGATAGGTAACAGTACATCCTGCCTGAAGTGTCAGCTATGAAAAATGTCTTCTAAGATCAGAGGTCCAAAAACACTCAGAGAGACACCATGAACTGCGAAAAAAGTTTATAACCTGACAGTAAACATTTAAATGTACTACAGTGCAACTTGGGGCAACTCAAATGAATCTGTCTCATGACAATAGCCCAGTCACAGCCAGTGAAAAGCAATGGAGAATCAAGCCTCCTTCAAAACAGCAAAGCAGCTACCGCTCCAAGGATAGCGATATCCAGAACTGTACCTCAAAAAAAAAGGGAATCCAAAGCAGCACGAAAGCTGGTTAACTCTGGCATCAGAACCTAGCATGCTGAAAGAACTGCACAACTTCATGCCAATTTACTTGTAAGGGAATTACGAAGCGAGAGAGGGCAGTAACAGGTACCCCAGTCTTGTCAAAAGATCTGGTGGTTTTCAATAAGAGTTGTATTCAGGCAGAGTAGAAATGTAAGAAATTCTGGAGGGATCGCATTAATATCAGCTTCAGGATAAAGAATCCAATAAAATGAGATGCGTTTACCAACACTGTCACACTCAGCCCCTATACCTATTATTTTACGTGAACCAGTGGCTCAGAAAGCAGACGTTGCTGGCTTACAGCTGCCAGAAAACAGAAGATTCCTTAACACAAAGTTTTGTTAACCTCTGCAGGATCTCTCTGTCGTACAAACATATGATGCCTTTCATATCTCCCCCTACTCCAGGACAGTAACTACTTCTAGGTAAGGAAGCAAACCAAATACAGAGAAACATAATGCAGAAATACAGGAAAATCCCTGCTTATGTTTGTTAAAACAAAAAGAATTTGGGAATAACTTCTGCAGCCTTCAGCAAGTAACATTTCCTCTGAATTTCTTTTCTGCCGTTTCTGTTCAGGACTGACACCGGCTGACAGAAGTAACATCCACGGAGTCAACTCCTTAATAGCGTCACTGCCTGATAGTCAGGAATGGGGTAGTTTGATCACGAAGAGGCAGGCAAGCACATCTTGCAGCACAGTGACCCCTCGAGTGCCTCCCATCAGCATAATGGAAGCCACATACCCAGCTTCCAGAAAACTGAACTTTCTCGTAGCCCCGATTCCTGTCTGCACAAGGAAAGCTTTGAATGTCAGTTTTATAATGGCAACAGAAAAGTCTGCCTTTACAAGAGCCGCCTTAATCTGATAAAGCACTGTAGCAGCCACATTAGACTTCAGCGACAGAAGTAGCAATTGTTCACATTTTCATAATTCACACTGGAATAGTTAATCGCAAATAAGTATGACTAGATTACACAGTAGGACCTGGACTCCAGAATGGGGGGTGGGGTGGAAAATGGAATTAAAAAAAAGGACAGCTTATATTCCAATAAAACCCAGCCAGACATCTTTACCCTGGAACTGAAATAGTGGGTATAATGAGAGAATAGACAAGATTCACAGCAACTTAGAGGTGTTTTAACCAAGACCAAGAGAAAAATTGAATTCCTGTTACTTTCTGGTGCACAGCACAATTTCAAAAGCTATGGTTGCTATGCTACTTTAAATACAAAATTTGCAGTATCTGTATTAGGACTATATTGCGGATTTTAGGTTGGACCAGTTTTGGAAGGTAAGAAAGCTCACTGCTTTTCATGTTAAATTAATGACTATTAGACACAAAAAGGAAAGAAGAAAGTTTACTTCGGAAATTGTTTGCAAGCCAGCCAATGCTGGACACAAGGCATTGAACCCACGGAATTCAGGGTTGTTCATCCTTATCAAAATAGGCTTATTCTCATGGCCTTGACAGCAAGAAAGCAAAAGGGATGAACGAAATTAAGATAGAAAGAAGACAAAGAAGTAACTGTTTATATTACAATTGATTCTTATTCCTAGATAGCACATGAATATATGCCCAAGCACTGTCATGTTTATGTCCAACCTTTTTAAAAGTCGGTTTGGGATTTTTGGGGTTTTTTTTTTTTAACTTTTTTTTTTAAAGTAAGTTCACCTACTTGCACATCTGCCAGGTTCACTGAAAGTAACAGCGCCTTTGTTCTGTCTCACTGAATCTGAGAAGGTGGGAACTGATACATTCTCCCCCGTACACACAGAGAAATCTTCCCAGAAAAATCTCTCAAAAACCCCTGATAATCTTTAGGTGACTTTGACATATTAAAAACCACATTTTGTAAAAGGTAGGCCATCAATCCTGACCCTAACATTTTGAAGAAAAACCCAGCAGTCATTTGTCAAAGGTGTGTTTTGTTCCTAAACATAAATTGACACTCCCCTTACACACTCTTTACGTTTGAAAGGTTAGCATAAATGCTACACATACACTTTAAATCACCATAGATCATGGAAACACCTTGATTATCTGTCCCTTTTAGACACCATTCTGTTTCCCATTCATCTCTCCGATTCCTACAAAATATCCCATCCAGAATACACTACCCATGAGTCTCTAAACAAGAGCCAGAAATATTCATCAGTTTCCTAGTTAATTTGTCTCCAGCAAGTACACATTTCCTTTCGTGAGATCTACTTACTCCACCAGGAAGGCATAAGATGACAAAACATGCTCTACTCTATAGCAGCTTCTTTGCAAAAAGAGTTTTAACTGACATCAGGTTTTGTTTCTTATAATTCCCATAAGTCTTGATACCAGCATAGAGCTTCACCACCACAGCTTCATTCCTTTATATCTCCTTTCCCAAAAAATGAGAGCACAAAAAGGCTCACTATTATTATAAAACTGCAGGTGTTTCAGCTAAATCTTTACTTACTCTTATTTATATACTCTTATACACTTGCTTATAAGGATTTTTTCCTAAAGCTCTGGAGGTCAGCCTCAACTCGCAGCAGAACATGAGGTGCTACTGATGTTTCTAAAAGGCCTTACCTCATCTCACCTGTCACACTAAAGTGGTTCTGCTCACAGTATACTAAGTATACCTGGTCATTAAATTTGGGTGCACAAGCAAGTTCTTTCCCCTTGTCAGGCTGCTGTGTACCAACAGAAATTTCTGTCTTCCTGCAGAGGCTGGGGCACATGTTTCTTCACACTATCTGGACATCACACTTAAAGGCTTCCCAGGTATGGCAGAAGTCTTGGACGCTGTTCCAGTGCCTATTCTCTCCTATAGCTTTAAGTATTTCACTGGCGGCATTGAATTTGCTACAGGATGATTAGCACATGGTGCAGACAGGTTGTGGACCATTCTCAACTGCTGGTTCTTGCCTGGATTTACCAGGGATTGGACCCAGTGACCCACAGTGTCCCTCCCTGTCCTGCGTTCTTAACACTGCACCTCCCCAGCCTACCTACCCATGCCACCAGGATTTGTTTTGTGCCATGACTAGGAGCTAATTATAAGTCTTTACATTTAAAGCAGATACAAGATAAACAACAAAAATTATCACGTGTCTCTCTTCTCTTTAAAAAAGTCCAAAACACAAAAAGCAGCAACAGGAGTCAAAACATGCACATAAATTTCCTAGTGATGAACTGATTAAAACAACTCTCACTCTTCTAATGACCTGTGGACATTAATCTTCTGTCACTGTATGGCTACAGAGTTTATAGCTTGATTTTTAGAGTATACAGTCAGTAAATACTATGTGTTTCATTGCATGGTTGTTTCTCTCTTCCTCCCAGGTAGCACGCAACCAACAGCCAACTTCCCAGCAGTGGAAACAAAACACTAAAAGCGATAAAGATATTTTAAAAGCCCAGAAGTACCTAGAAGTACTACTGAATCCATGCAGACAGCTTACCTAAAGTCACCACGGATAACATCACCGTGCAAAGCAAAGCATGCTCCATCTACAGAATTTCCATCATAATCTCACCCTGACAACAAAGTTGTGTTAACGATATTGACACAACCCACATACTAGAAAACATCACTTCTCCTAAATCAGCACTGGATTTTCTAGGATCTCACACTCTACCACTGCCATACGGCAGCCCACTACATGCCACAGAGTTAAACTTTTGGCTTAAACGGACAGTAATTGACAGAATTCTCATAACCCAGAGTGCTCTTACATCAGGGTAGCCAGCAAGGTTCAAGAACACGTATTCATGTTTCTTAATTCTAGCAATCAGTCTGATTATTTAAAAAGCTGCATGCGTGCATCCATCCATCCACTTCTGAGCATGCCATACTCAGATAAAACGAGCCAGAGCTTCTGAACATACTACAATTTTCAAGCGGCTTAGCCAGGCAAGTGTTGCAACAAACCTCTTGCGCATGAGAGGCTTTTGGGGCAATAAGCTTGAAAATAGGGAGGGATGAGGTGAGGAGGGCTAACAATGGGAGAGTATCCTGCTTCACAAAATAAGGAATAATAGCAAGGGACTCAAGCACTGCTTACAATAGCATGGTAAAATATTTCTATTCATACAGCAACACAGATAACTGCTATCAGGAACCGAGAAAGTGGCAGATTCAGAAAAAAAAAAAACAAAACAACCCAACCAGCCTAGGTTTCTCTCATGACAAAAATTTACAATTCAATAAAAAGGTACAGGCCATGTAAATACCAAACCTGCTTGTTTGCCGGTCAGGCCATTAGCCAGATATTAGAGATGAAAAGTTATGCGAACAGAATCTCATAAAAGCTTGTGACAGGATCAAAGAGAAATGCTAAGAGTTATGAAAAACATGATGCTTTAACAGAGCCCAGATAGCAGAAACCCAAACTGAAGAAAACCTGCTAAGGTCCTTACAGTGATTTAATTACAGCTGAATTGGTGTTCCAGAAAAGGTGGAGAAAGTTCAAATTATATCAAACATTACGATAAACTCACGTTTTACTCAGTGGTTCCCAAACTTTTTCTAGCTGCAGCCCCTTTTGCAGCTTGATGGAGTCAGAGAATTCCAAATTTCTAGATGATATAGTAAAGTCATATACTTGACTATTCAGGGAACTGCTGTTCTGTTATAAAGTTCTGAACTATGCTACCAGAAGTGAACTACATTCAGTACAGCTGTCTCAGTTATTAAATAACTAGCAGTTTAGTCCACATATTTCATTACTGAAAAAAATCAACTATTGCATTACCAACTCTGCTCACGGGGAAGGTGGTGATTTTTCTCTTCTAATATTATTTGATACAGCTGTAAGGATGCTGACTCATAAGTGACCCTGAATTGGGGCACACACCCGAGCTGCTGCAGTTTTCAACACAAAATACAGTAACGTCAGGCTGTAGATCGCAGTAGCTCAGGAGGAGATGTACATTCAGGCACCTACTGCTACAGATGCGGTAACCTCCAGGAGAAAAGGAGGGCAGGCAGCTGGTGGAGGTTACTGCTGTAGACATCCTAGCTGAGCTGGCCATTGTTTAAGAATTACAACCCTGCAGTCAAGCCAAACAACTTTTTTTGGTTACAGCCTGTTGGATTTGAAGTAACATATTATTCAGCTACAACCACCCCCCCTACATCAACGTGCCCCCAAAATGAGCTTGCATAAAGTATTAAATGTATGTTGTTCTTCAGATCAATTCTATTTCTGTCCATTTGCTTTCATTCTCTTGGCTTCTGTAGTGCTTTCCCCCACTACCACCTCCATAGGCGTTTCTTTACATCTTTTCTTCACGTCTCTTAATCTCTCCCATTTCCATTGGGGTTTCACTTTAAACCGTTTCACACCATGTCAACATGAACCACAACGTGAACTTCCAGCGTGCAAGCAACATTCCGTGCAAAATAAATTGTACGCTTCGTAACTAAGATTTAGAGTTCACGTTACAAATGAGACAGATGTGGAAAGACAGCAATTCCTGACCCGTGCTCCAGGATGGCAGCAGCTTCAGAAACAAAGAATAGTGTCAGCTGACGCTTACTTTGTCGTAGACGTAATAAAATAAATGAAACGCGACCGTTCAGCATCCACAGGGGAAAAAGTAAAAAAAAAAAACAAAAAAAACCAAACCAGCAACACCGCAAGGTCTGGGTAGAACGGCACCGGTCACCATTACCTCAGATGATGTGACTGAGACAATAAAAGCGTGCGCTTCCCAAGGACAGACGAAGTAAGTAGGGGCGGAAAAATGCGATAAGGAACGCGAGTGGGAAGCGCACCGAGGACCTACCGTACCAGGCAAAGCCAACGCCCCCCCCCCCCGGCGCACAACAGCCCGCCCCGGCGCACCACCACCATGAGCAATGCCCGGCAGGACGCGGGCCCGCTCCCCTGCCGCCAGCGGGCAGGGTGATGTGGCCGTCCCCGCCGCGGTCCCCGTGGGCCGGCCGGGGCCGGAGGAGGGCTGCCGCCGCCCAGCCCCCGGGCGGTGACAGCGTGCGCGGGGCCCGGCAGGGGCGAGGCCCCGCACCCCCCCCGGGCCGCCTCCCCCGGCCGCGCCCGGGCGCCCCCTCTCTCCGGCCGACCGACAGGCCGCGCAGCCCTCGGGGGAGCCGCCGCCGGACCCGGACCCACCTGAGCAGCAGCTCCGCGGCGACAGGCCCCGCCGCCGCCTGCCCCCTACCCCGCCGCCGCAGCCCCTGCCCAGCCCGGCGACTGCCCGCAGCTACCGGCTCCCGCAGGCCCCGCCCCGCCCCTGGCTCCCCCCAGCGGCCGGTAAGAAGCGTTAATCCCCCCCCCTCCGTCTCCCCGGCCCGACCCCCCGCCCCAAGCGAGGCCCCTCACCTGCCTGTCAGCCCGCGGGGAGGGGGTGCGCGACGGCGGGAGCGGGCGGCGGCGGCGCCGCCCCGGCGAGGTCGGGACGGGTCGGCTCGGCTCGGGTCGGGTCGGGTCGGCTCCGCGCCCGCCGCTCTCCGCCTCTCCCCGCCGCCGCCTCCTCCGCCTCTCGCGCGCGAGCCCCACCGCTCCCTCCCGCGCCCCCGGCGCGAGACACACAAGCCCCGCCCCTGCCGCCGCCGAAAGCGCGACGCCCCGCAGCCCCGCCCGCCCACGGCCGCGCGGCGCCCCGCCCACGGCGCGCGCTCACCGGCCGGGTTTCCCTTCTCCCTTCCTCCCGCGCGGGGGCGGGCCGCTCCGGGCCCCGCCCCACCCCGGCGGCGTGGGCGTGGCCTCCGGCAGCCCCAGCGTGACGTCACCGCCTGAGCACCGGCGTGGGAAGTTTGACTCCTCTCCCGCGCCGTAGCGGCTGCTCCGCGCGCCCCTCCCGCCGCCACCTCCTCCCGCTCCCCGGGCGGGAATTGCGAACTGCCGCTGCAGGACGGAGGCGGTGCCCCCGGCACAGGTACGGCTGGGCGGGAAGCGCTCCCCTCTTTTTTTTTTTTTTCCCCCCCATCTCCTGGTGGCGGCGGGACCGCAGCCGGGAGCGGAGCCGGGCCCTTCCGCGGGCCCACCCGGTGGGCGAAGGGCGCGCGAGGGGCGGCCGTTATCGGTCGCGCGGGGGTGGGTGTTTCCCCAGGGGCCCCCGCGCCGGGGAGAAGCCCTTGGCGGCGCCTCCCGGGTCGGAACCCGTCGCGCCAGCCCCGCGGGCCGGGGGCCGCTGCCCGCCTCTTCTCGGGCGCCCCGCTTGCGCGGCGATAAGGCCCCGGTGCTCCTGCCTCCCGCTCCTCGGGGTCGCCCGCCCCAGCCTCCCGGCGGCGAACCTCGAGGGCCCCTGGCCGCGGAGCTGTGGCGAGAGGGCGTTTGGAGCCCCGCCCGAATGAGCGGGAGGCGGCTGGGACCGCGGGGGGCAGCGCGGCTCTCCGCGGGTGTAAACCCCCTCTCGGCCTGCGGGACTCCCGCACAGGCTATGCCAAAGCTGGTAACGCCCTGCCCCGCTGCCATCTCGGCACGCTGACCTGGGGCAAACTCCGGTTTCCCCGATGAATGCTCCTTCCTCAGAAAACTTCCAGCCTGCTGTAACTGAGCTCTGCCTTCATCCAGGCAAGTAGAGCAAGTGACCTGCTCGGGAATCCTCCCAGTTCGATTTTTTTTGTGATTTAAAGGTTTAAGTAGCCAAAACCAGCGTTGGCTTCCTCAGCTGTTATTCCCAGGGGAGACTAAAGTGAGAAGTTACAGTAAATTGGATAGATCTGTAAGACTACACGAGGAATAACACCGTTATTGACATATAAATTATCACTACTTAAAATAATACCTTGTTGCAATAAATACAGTAATTATGACTTCTCACAATCATGATAGCTGACATACACGGAGTTCCCAATAACCAGAACTTCCTTTTCAACTGTAGAAGCACAGAATCCATTTTAAATTAATTTCTGAAGAATAATGTGGTGCAGGTAAGTGTATGCTATAGTATAGAAGCCCTTCTGTCAAGCCTAAAGTATCCCAGAAAAGGGATACTTTCATCATTTTCATCCTTCTGCTTTCTTAGACAGCAAAGTAAAGTATCCCAAAAAAGGGATAATTTACTTTGCTGTCTAAGAAAGCAGGAGGATGAAAATACAGGCTTGCACATGCCTGAAGTATTTTGTCAATTTTAAATGTAAATGATTTTCCATTTAAAATTAAACAGTGTCAACCTGGAGCAAAACGGAAAAACAGAGAGCTTGAGAGCTTTAGAGTTTTCATGGTAACTTAATAAGTGTGTCAGCTTAATACGGTCTTGCTGCCAGAAGTGTCATCTGTGCCTGTAATCACAATGGTTTTTATGATCTGCAGTTTGACAGATCTCCCACAGCTCTTACAGAATTCAGATGTTTTAGATTCCAGCCTGGATTAATTTCTCGTCTAGTAATTGCATTTGGCAAAACTACAGGATTTCTACAGTTACAATTGGACAGGCTGCTTTTCCCTTTAAGTCCCAAACCATTACTCTTGAGTTAAAAAGCCTGCTTGCTTTTCCTTGCAATGACTAAAGTGGTTTATACATAAATGATGTGGTTATAAATCAATCTGACAGGCTTTTAGAAAGAAGTACCCACATAAATAATTTATGATATTTGAGTCATATTTCTGCCAGGTCTGGTCTCCAGAACAAGCTCTTTTCTTTTAGTCCGTCATTATAAATGTAAAAATAGTTGTTCAAGAGTGGATTGTTCACTTTTTGGTTTTGTAACTGTGAGGTGTTACTGTTTCACACCTGGAAAAGAGCTTGTACGCTGAACAAGTTGCTTCTCTCTTCCTTCAGTTCTGCCCCTTGGTGCAATAAAACAGACACCTCTTACTACAAACCTACCTCATTGGCTGTTGTTACAGGGAATTTTTTTTTTTTTTAGAACATCATTGAAAGATTATTTGTGACAGGAGTACTAGGTAATCCCTTTAATAAAACGTGTTCTATACAGAATTGTGGATTAATACAAAGAAACGAAGTAATGTGAGAAATTAAATAGGGTTTATAGTCTTAGAAATCAAATGTACTTCAAATTTAGAACTGTTTGGAATGATCTGTTTCATTAGGTGCTATCGATCCCTTTTTAACTAAACTAATGAAACTGAACCCTTTGTAAGGCAAAAGTCACAATGGGTGCTGAATTTTAAAACAGTGAACACAATTGTGTAGGAGAGGTAATTTATACACAACACTGCTATTAAGGAATACATTTGGATGCATCGATACGGTATTGGCAAGCATCAGAGGCCACCTTTAGTCTACAATAGACATCCAGACTCACGACCTCCCTGTTTAACTTACTTATAAAACACTGAATATCTTCTTCTTCTGTTGAAGTTAACAGAACATTACCTCATTTTTCTCAAGTCATCAAGGTTGTTTGCCTAGAGATATTATCAGAAGTCAAAACTGAAGTTATATTGTATGCGATTTTCCCACAGGAATTTCGTAATCTGTTTTCTACTCTTTAAACTGTGGTATAGCACAGGCCTATCTTGATTAGGAACATCTTAGACTTAAAAGATCCACACCTCAGCTCAGTGTTGGATAAAGCAACCTTTGCATAACAGGTTAATCAACTTATAGTTTGGAGGCCCCGGAGGAGAGATTAGTCCACAGAAATACACAATTTTTGAAGTTTTTTGCATTAGAGCAATATGAACCTTAGGTTAAATATGTGGTATTATCTTTAGTGCTTGCTAAATCATTCGTTGCTACATGCATAGGTGTTTGCCCCTGGTGGGCTCAGTAGAATTGCATTTATTAAAAGAATGTTAAAGATTTTTGCTCAGCAAACTAAGGCTTCACTGTGAAGGAAACTTACCATCTAGAGAATGATGAGGTTGAATAAAAAGCTCTCTAAAAGTGCACAGTATGTTAAAGTCATATCTTACAGGTTGTGTGATGCTACAATTAATTGCTTGAAACAGACATGCTCTAGCTGAGGGTTTCCCAAGTTGTGGTACTTACACAATTCATGGTATGCAAACTATTTCAAAGTGATGCAAAACTGCCCGCTTCTACCTTATAGGTGAAGAGAACTGAGAAATTAAATTCCTAGAACAGGATTAAGGTGGAGTGCATGGTTCAAAAACCTGGTTTGTCAAGGCAGAGGAGAACTGACTGGAGAATAGGTGATTTAGGACCAAAATCTATTTTTGGAGTAACAGCCAGCAGGGTAGATAGGTATGTGAGGATGTATGTGTTAATTTAGAAAATTAGAAGTTATATGCATACTGTCATGGAAGTTGAAGGTGTTGCTGTTGTAACCTACAGTAGTAGTTATACCTGAACAGATTAAATTCAGAATTATCTGTTCTAAAAGATTGGTTTATTTCCTACATGGCAATTTGTGTACACTCCCAGATTTTTCTCAGCAGCTGCTCAGTTCACTACCACCATACAAATAAATACCCACTTCTAGGGTGTTGTTGAAAATTAGTATTTCATATCCAGTTCCCAAACCAGCCATTTTTATGATTATGTACCTAATTTATTAAAATTTTAAGCTTTCATATTATTAACTTTTTTTTTTAAGAAAACAAGATCAAAACATGTTAGTAGTAAAAGCCGTTAAGATTCTTTGCCTGTTCTCGTCTATCAAGGTAATGTTTTGTAGCACAGTGCAACACCTGTAGTCTTGTGTGTGTTTTTTCTCAGTGAGAAGAAAACTTTCTGAGAACATTACCAGCTAAACTGAAAATGATTCCTTGTAAATAATAAATAATGGTCACAGAGGAAATAAATTATAATTCCTAGCACTGTCCTAGCCCTGGAGGGTGTTTGAAGCATTTCTGTACTCTACTCAATAGCTTATTATCTACTTCAGTATTGATGTTTCATGCGAGTTAAAACGTTGTGGAGAGAGGGGGGATGAGGAAACCATATTCTACTGAAGACAGAAGCACCTTGCCTTCCCTAGCTCCTGGCTCTGGTGTTGATGTAGATTTATAACTCCATTTGCAGAATTACCTTCTCCCTCTTCCAAACTGCTACTCTAAAAGTTTTGAAATTGAAGTTCTGTCACTTTGAAATGCTCTGACAGTTGCTTTGAGACATAGGGCTTTGCTGTGTCACACTTTGCCAGATTGGAAAGAACCACCACATTGCTCTAATGGAATATTTGGTTTAATCTGGGCTCACAGCTGAAGCAAACTGAAGGCAAAGCCTGAAACTGAGACATCATCTGTCTCCTTCACACAAGCTGTAGAATAATACGTAATTTGAATACAAACCACTGACATGTTTTTAAACCATTTATTGCAAAGAAGTGTATTGCTAGTAATCTCTAGTGGCATCTGATCTGTTGGGTTAAAACTGTATGATGCGAAGCTGTTTTCAGCAGAATTCTGTACTTCCTCATTCTCATTCAGAATCAATTCCCACATTGTATTGAGAGCTTCATTGCAGGTGTATCTCTTTAGAGAATTTCGACTGACAATGGTGCCCACCATATAAAAACTTAAAGGACTTAATACTGGTTTCAGTTAAAGCGATTTTGCTTCAAAATGCCACCCACCTATTGTGCATAAAGATTTGTGGCAAACTGGTAGCAGAGCTATGTAGGCAAATACACACATTTCATGCATTGTTTTTTCCCCCGAGGGCTTTACAATAACTAAGATCTGATTTAGGCTGCTTAGAGTGGGGGGGGGGAAAAAATGTTGTTCAAACTTTGATTTCCTCTGCCACTCACCACAGATACTATTTTTTCTCTGTAATTGTCTCCCTCAGGATGCAATGGACTCTTTGCTTAATGGGCAATAGCCTACTTAAATCACAGGTGTGTCTCCTGGCAATATTAATTTCTACATGTTCTCTTCCAAAACCAAATGTATTTACCACAAATTGCAGCAAAGGTTTGATTGAAACACATTCAAATGTATAAACACTGTACAATTATACAACTTTTGGACTAGAGATGAATAATTACAGCCAACCAAAATTGTTCTTAATTTTAGCTACACCTAGCATAATTGCAGAATCACAGAATGGCAAGGGTTGGAAGTGACCTCAGGAGATCATCTAGTCCAACCCTCCTGCTAAAGCAGATTCACCTAGGCCATGTTACACAGGACTTCGTCCAGGCGGGCTTTGAATATCTCCAGAGAAGGAGACTCCACAACCTCCCTGGGCAGCCTGTTCCAGTGCTCTGTCACCCTCAAAGTAAAGAGCTTTTTCCTCATATTCAACTGAAACCTCTTATGTTTCAGTTTGTACCCATTGCCCCTTGTCCTGTCGCTGGGCACCACTGCAAAGAGTCTGACTCTGTCCTCGTGACATCCACCCTTAAGATATTTGTATGTGTCAATGAGGTCCCCTCTCAGTCTCCTCTTCTTCAAGGCTGAACAAGCCCAACTCTCTCAACCTTTCCTCATAGGGGAGATGCTGCAGTCGCTTTATCATCCTAGTTGCTCTCCTCTGAACTCTTTCTAG
>BOSO01006732.1:33334-56136 GCA_018403395.1 Gorsachius goisagi | reverse complement strand
TCCTCCAGTCCTCAGGCACCTCTCCTGTTCTCCAGGATGATGGAAAGTGGCTCAGGAATGTCGTCTGCCAGCTCCTTCAGCACTCGCAGGTGCATTCCATCAGGACCCATGGATTTGTGGGTGTCCAGCTTACTTAAAAGATCCCTAACCTGATCCACCTCAACCGAGGGAAGGTCATCCTTTCTCCAAGCTTGCTCGCTTACCTCCAAGGACTGGGGAGCCTGAGGGCCAGCCTTGGCAGTGAAGACTGAAGCAAAGAAGACATTCAGTAGCTCCGCCTTCTCTGTATCTTCTGTCACCAGGGCACCCATTTCGTTCAGCAGCGGTCCCACATTTCCCCTAGTCTTCCGTTTGCTGCTGATATACTTGAAGAAGCCCTTCTTGTTATCCTTGATATCCTTCGCCAGACTTAGTTCCAGATGAACCTTGGCCTTTCTAGTTGCTTCGCTGGGCTATCTTTTTAAAAGAGTTCTGTGCTTGCTTTTATGTCTTGGATAGGATACAACATTGTCTTTTGGTTCTCAATGAAATCTTCACTTTCTCAACAAGTTCCCATTTTTCACTTCAGGAGGTTCTCCACATTAAAAAAAGGAACACAGTAAGAGAAATAGACCTGCTTGACAGCTTCTTCTGGCTTGTTGGGTCTGGAGAGCTGCATGAGTGTACAACAAAGAAACACATGTCGCTCTGGTGCCGTCTGTTTTTGTCTCTAGAGGCAGAGGTAGCAGAGTTAGATTTAACTGTGGGTGCTGGCTCTCTTCTCCCCAGGCACAGCCTTCCACTTAAGTCTTTGTGTTACTCAGCTGAATTCAGTGTCTTAACTCCCGTCTCTGTCAGAGTGAGTCCGTTTTCATTGAGCCGCAATCCTGATCATCTGTTCTCACAGATGACCTACCTGGTAAAAGATTTGCAAGTTCATATTCTGGTAAGAAACTTAAGGAGTATGCGTTCCCAAGCTTTCAAGCTCACTTCAATGCCAGGTTCTCCAAGTAGGATCAGAGCTAGATGTTTTTAAGAAGAACACAAAACTGCTGTGTTAATGTTTTGAAGCATTAAATTTCATTAATAGACAATGTTTGTCAGACATTGTCCCACTCACTGTACTTTTCTTAGTGTGCTGTATTACTTTGCTGTGTTTAATGTGTTTGAGAATTTTAAGGCAGCTTCTCCCTGTGATTTTTTCACCAATGTAGTTATTATTCCACCTACTGAGTTTCCAAGGTGTTATTAGTGTTTAACAATGGCTGCTTTTCTTGACTTACACATATACCTGCACATATACAACAATAAGCAGGTTTTCCCCCAGCTTTTGTGTTTGTAAGTTTTGTCTCTGTTTCTGTAGGGTAAATCACTGCTTCAGTCAGAGATATAGTTGTATTACTAGATTTCTGGTGTTGCCTGGAGTTGCATGTATTTAATAATTTAGGAACTGCTGAGGGGAGCTAGGGGTGTATGGTTCAACTATTGGGAATGAAGTCGTAGAAGCTGAGAGTTTGTGTTTTGCTGAGAGTGCAGGTAACAACACACCTTTGACACGGATGTTTAATTGTGATTTTGGTTGCCCGTTGTAATGCTTTGAAGCTAATACTGAAATTGTGTAGCTTGTCTGAATCCATGCAGAGTCCGAAGCTTCTTTCAGAATTAGGTTTTAGGCTATTTGGGCATGGCTTTCAGCACTTGCATGTTTTCAGAGCCCTGTTCTAACAAAGACCAGTTTTCAGAAATTCCTCTTGCTGAGACCTTGTACTTCAGAATGTGTTGCAGATCTTGTCAATGTTTTGTCTGCTTTCTGTTTGCAAATAGCTCAGATATTTGGTGGTTTAACATTTTGATTTACCAGTTCTTTGTTTCCTGATAAACGGTTTCCTTTTTTTTGCCTTCAATCTTGCTGAAAGGAAAATCATGTTCAGGTTTTCTTGTCTGTAATTTTCCTCTATATTTTGCTATAATGCTGATGATTTTTCTATTTTTCTTAACGGTATGTAGACTGAGAAAGACAGGAGGTCCATCTCAAATAATTCTTCCTTATAGTGTTCCCTTGAAGGTACCAGAGTACTCCTTATAAAACCCAGAGTCTTCCCTTGGAACACAGTGAAAATATCTTTTATGTTCAGGAATTCCCTTTCAGATTTTGGCTGTGAAAACAATAAGGCAATTTTCTGATGTTTTTTAACCCAAAGTGTAGGTGAAGCTTATCCTTCAAGAGTCTTGTGGCTTCGCTTTATTTGTACTATAGATTTCATGGGTATTTTACTAATTGTAAGGCATGCCTACGTCAAAAGTTACAGCTGCGGGAGAGGGCTTAGCGTGTGACTGGTAATCAAACAACTGATAATTGAACTAGCATCAGTGGAGTGCGTTGATGTTTGATTGCTTAGACGGCAATCAGGAATTACTTCATTCTCTCAGATGGGCAGAATTTTAGATCTCAGGTGGAGTAAGTAACCTTAAATCAGACACAATTTTAGATAGCTCTACAGTCCTTTACTGGGTGTCTGTGTGGGACCGATGGTGTATGCAATACATTCTTTTACATTGTTAATTTTTACTTGAACTATCAAAAATAGTTTTAGACCTGCATTTTTAGGATGACTCAGGGGTATGAAGGAATAGCACACTTGTGCATCACAAATACACTGCCTAGACAGAGAGATTACAGTGATCTGCAGAATGATAAAAACTAGACCAGTCAGCTGTACTTTGTAAAAATCCCCTTACTGTTTGCACCATTATACAGACAAGAATCTTTGTAGGCATCTTCTGTGGTTTACAGTCTAGAATTTAGTCCCTGGTTTGTGTCATTGCCTAATAGAGCATGATTAATACAGGAAAAAAAAATCTGGTTGTAAACCACACTAATTTTCACTCTTCCCTCTTAACCTTTACTAATTATCTGGAGATCTAAGGATAACTTTGAAGAAAAAAGTTCTTTGTAGACGTATAGCTAAAAATAACTATAGGTGCCGAGAGTCATGTAACCAGATCCCCTGAAATGACTTTAAAAACACAGAACATTCGTGGCTGCTGCTAATGTTAAACACACCAAATCAGAGAGGAAATCTGGGTTTTTTAAGTGTTAGGAAGAAAATTTTCTGTGGTACATTAATGAAGGATCATTTTTAAATGAGCTTCATTGTAGAAGGACAATCTGTGTGTGTAGGCATTCCTTGGTAGTAAGAACTGTGTGCTACATATATGGCTTACTTTATTCATGCACGTACTTCCACGGTATCAAATGGATTTAATCACACATCAGGTTACCAGGAGCTGGTTCTTTGTCCTGTCATTCTGTATAGTAAAAGTGGATAGTAAAAATATGAAAACTTAAAAATGAAAATTAAGCAAGGACAGAAAGGATAAAGAAAAACACTTCATTTAAGACAGAATTAAGTACAGAAGTTAGGCTCACCCATACCCATAACCATGTATCTAGGTAACTTCACCACTATGTAACATCACTGAAATCCATGAGAGTATATGTGGGTTTAAAAATAAGCGTGTGTGTGGTTTAAAAACAAGTATGCACACTAAAGTAATTTTTTTAATTTGGACACTTAACTCTATGGAAGGGAAAGAAGTAAAAAAAGCTAATTTCTGCTCTATTCTGTTTTTTGCCTTTTTCTTCAGAATGTTCAAATCGATATTATTAATATAGCCAACAAGAGATGGAATAGTTTACTACTTTCCTTGGTTTATGGAAAGAAAAGAAGTAATACACCACTACTTGTATTCGATGTTGTTTATTTTTTGTTTCAGTTTTCATACAGATCAAGCAAAGCATCTCCAGACTACTGAAATCTGAAATAGACACAGGCTGTATTTCCATTTGTGTGCATTATGGAACACTGTTATTTGACTACAGGAAAAAATATTAATAAATAAGAAGTCCATAACAAGACACAATCTGTTCTATAAGTATGACCACTTCAGTTCATGGACACACTTTTTTTGATCTTAGTGATACAGGAGCACTATTACAGGCATTACTCTGTCAAGAGTTTCTGTCTTGAACCAAACCACAACACAGGGCTGAAACACTGAACCCAGTCAAGCCAGGAGATTCTCATTGATTTGTACTTGCTAATATTTTAGTGAAGATCTGTTTCAGTATTTATCCAAATACCTGCTGAGATCTGTGCAAGAATTCAGAGGTACGATGTACGCTAAACAATTTTTTGTCACGTCTGTTCTGACAATTTTTTTGGTTTGCATTTTGGTGTCATACCTACTCATTTTTAAGATGAGTGTAACAAAATACAGCACTAAATTGTTAAAGGTGAAACTCTTAAAGACTTATGAGGGAAATATGGACGTTTTAAAGGAACGTAATCTTATTACTGGTAGTGATTTCTCTTGTGGAGGAATTGCAGAACAGGAGTTCTAACGTGTTGTGTAGAGGATGAAGGGATTGGTAAAAACCAGTTCCTGATCTGGTAATTGAAGATATTAGCAGAAATAAGTTATATATTACAAGATAAAACAGTCTTTTTTTTAACAGGGCTTGTACATATTGTTTTATGGTTTGTGACTTGTGGTTATTCACAATTATGTTAAATTGGTGATGGAGAAATAATTTAGGTAAAATATTTCATTAGCTTTTGTTTGCACTTCAAAAAGAATTTTGCAAATATTGAAAACTGTGAACAAGTTGATGTTTAGTGTAAGTCTGTGGAACTGAATGTGGATAGTAGTTGGCATTTCATTGTAAATTATGATGCATAAGTAATTTACTTTCTGTGGATTTGTATGTGACGTTGTGTATCCGTGTCTTTCTTTAAAAAAGGGCTTTATGTTCATCATTTTTAGCTTCAGTGTTACCTTCTCTTAGAGATTCCAGCCTTTTTCTTCAAAAAGCTGTTATTCTTCTTACAGTTCTGCTTTTCTGTGTTCTCTTCTTTTTCTTTAAGCTGAGAGCCTTTTGTACATTTTTATTAAGGTAGATTAGCTGAAGACCAAAAGACTTTGGAAGTCATATCAGTTCTTGGCAAGAGATCTAGAGTATGAAGGTGTGTTTTCTCTGGGTAGTTAGAAGAGTCATTTTAAATCAGTATGATTTTAACAGCTAGATTTGCTGACATGGACTGATGTGTATAGCATAGGCTTGCTTTGGTTTTAAAATAAAATTTTATTAAATTACATTAACCACTCGGGGCTTAAGTCTTCCAGTTTCCTCTTTGTCCCTTTACTTCAGTGTGGTCTTCCATCCCTTGTATAGTTTTGTAGAACTCATTGCACAGGTATTTATCAGTGGAGGAACAAACATTCTAATACAGAGCAATCAGATGGTTTTCTGTATGTGTGAAAAAACCTAATATTAATAAATCACATATAGGGTGATGTGAATAATAGGAGTCAAAAAAAGGTAGAGCCAGGAGAGTATTTCTTGGAATTGTAACACTGAGCCCCATATTTCTCCTGCTATATGAGAATAAAAGCTGTCTTAGAATTAGTGGTTTTGCTTTATTTTATAGACAACCTGTTACATATAGAATCTGTTATTCTTTGGTTTGGTGGTTGGTTTTTTTTTTTTGACATAATAGATTTTTTAAAGCAATAGTTCTTATAGCTAGTCTGTATCTGTATTTTCTACCATTGGTGTAACAGAAGTCACTGTTTTGATATCCTTTTAGTATGTGCACACATCATTAGAAGAAGGTCATCCTTCAACCTTGGAAGAAAGTACTAACCCTAATCATGGAGAGCATTCAAATTTGCTTAAAAAGTGAAATTGAAGTGGAAACACAAACTAGTATCTTGAAGGCCTAATTTTGTGTGCTGCTGACATCAGTGGGAATTAGAATACAGTAGTATACAGAACATTACATTTAAAGCAATATGGACTTTTTATGGTCTTCTAATTTGACCATAAACTTCAGCAAGAACATCCTTCTAGTAAAACGTACATCTACGGGATGCAAATGTTTGTGTTAATTTTCAGTTTTATACACCTTTTAGCCTTTAGGTTGTACAGGCTGCTATTCCTAAAAATATTTTACTATCACTCACGATCAACTTTCTTTTCATCTTGTACTTCATAGCCTGTTTTACCAGTAATTTTCACACTGTTGATTGTTATTTGTGTAAAAAACATGATAGCTTCAGCTGCCATTGGCCTTGTTTTTGACATATTTTTTTTGTTCTGCTTTTATGACTATAAACTATGCTGTTCCCTGCAGTCACATTTTGGCAAAGTCTAGAAGGATTTTTCTCAAAGCAGCTCTGTGTTCAGGTAAATTAAAGTCACTCTAAGAGCTTTGGGGATTACTGGATCAATGCACATCGTTTTACATAACATTTTCATTGCTGGATACTGAAATATATTTAGGAGTTGTCTTACAAGGCACCAGCAGGACTTTGTTAAGTATGTGTATGTTTGTTTTTTAACTTTTATTCCCTAACTGCTGTTTGTATTCAGTGCACATTATAGCTCTCTGAAGACCAAAAATGCTTTTCATTATTGCCTTTTATCTGTCATGCTGTTTGAATGATTTTACTGGACACTGGTAAAGTAGGAAATTGATACAAGTAAATTACAACTTGTATCTATTTCTGCTGTCAGAAAAACACTAAAGGAAAAACAGAATATGGCTTCTATAAAACATAGTTATTTAGAAAGCAATTTTTGCCAAATTTGTATATGTAAATTGTCCTTTCTGTGTAACTTTCCCTGTAGGATTGAAGCGTTTACAATCGCAGTTGACTCATAAAAATAATGTAGAATTGAGCCACATAGATTCATATTTTTAAATTGATAAATATTTTTCCCTAGGAAGTGAAAATCATCATGATTACTACAAAACAGATGGGTTTCTTTTCTTCCTTTTTAGTCCTGAGGTCTCACTCAGGCATACACACATACACACAGACCAATGCACACACACAGAAATCACGAGAGTTTGTCGGTGGCTTGGGAAATGGCATGAGTTAGATTTTGTTGCTCTTTCTGAGCACCAGAAACTTGTGATATTTTGAGGTTTTGCTGATTTTTTTTAATTAATGGGATTTAGAAAATGCTGACGTTTCTGGAAGCACTTTTCAAATGCGTTCTCATCTAGATTGAAGAGGTTCTGCTGTAAGCTACGGAGTATTCTACTTTTATCACCATTAGGTGATGAACGATGCTTTTTATTATTGTTCTTAACCTTTACCTCCCACCTTCCCTGCTTTCCTCATAGGTTTTAATAGCAGCAATGTAGCTGGTCTTTTTTCTGGTAGCATTAGGTCTGACCAGCACAACGTGGAGTGTGTGATCAGAGGGGAGATGACAAGGGAAGCGTTTGGCTGGTGCTAGTGTAACCCTTTGCGTGCATGCAGGCTCACGAACGAACTGCCCATCACACTGTGCATGAGAGACATGATCTGTTTCTATATAGGTACCTAGAGGCAAGTAGTTTAAACTACGATTTCTGTATTTAGATACGACGAATCTGGTCACAAGCGGTGTCCCCCAGGGCTCAGTTCTAGGGCCCGTCCTGTTTAATATCTTTATCAATTACCTGGATGAGGGGATTGAGTGTGCCNNGGCTTGGGAAAGAGTGGCTGGAAAGCTGCCTGGTGGAAAGGGATCCAGGAGTACTGATTGACAGCTGGCTGAATATGAGCCAGCAGTATTCCCAGGTGGCCAAGAAGACCAAGAGAATCCTGGCTTGTATCAGGAATAGTGTGGCCAGCAGGAGTAGAGGAGTGATCGTCCCCCTGTACTCAGTGCTGGTGCAGCTGCACCTTGAATACTGTGTTCAGTTTTGGGCCCCTCACTGCAAGAAAGATGTTGCAGTGCTGGAACATGTCCAGGGGAGAGCAACAAAGCTGGTGAGGGGTCTGGAACACAAGTCTTATGAGGAGCAGCTGAGGGAACTGGGGTTGTTCAGCCTGGAGAAGAGGAGGCTGAGGGAAGACTTTATTGCACTCTACAACTACCTGGAAGGAGGCTGTAGCGAGGTGGGTGTTGGTCTCTTCTCCCAGGTAACAGGTGATAGGACAAGGGGAAATGGTTTGAAGCTGTGCCAGTGCAGGTTTAGATGGGACACGAGGAAAAATTTTTCACAGAAAGGGTTGTTAAGCGTTGGAATGGGCTGCCCAGGGAGGTGGTCGAGTCCCCATCCCTGGAGGTATTAGAAAGATGGGTAGATGAGGTCCTTAGGGACATGGTTTAGTGGTGGAATGGCACTCTTAGGTTAACAAATGGACTTGATGATCTTAAAGGTCTTTTCCAACCTAAACGATTCTATGATTCTATGTTTCTATGTCTGCCTAAAAGAAAGGTGCAGCCCCTTTTAAGAGTAACATTGCCCCCCCCTTCAGAGCTGCCTCCAGACTTCACAGAGGGAGTCTCTGTAAGATTTTTCACTACATTAGCCTAGAATTGAATCAGGTTCTTTATTCTACATCTATTCTTATGTTTGCATTTTCTCAAACTGAAACCGAAAATATTTATTGATTGCTTGCAAAGTACAAGCATAGTGCATGAAGTATTCTAAGCATCAAGTCTATAAAAATATTTCTCTTCCCCCAAACTATCATACTGAATATCCATTGCTACACACTGAAAAAAAAAATTAGTTTATGTTTCTATAAATTGAAGGATAATTTTGTTCTGTCTTTTGTATTATATGAATTTAATGTTACACAGATTGAGACAAAAGAAAGCATGCGTCCTTTTAAATTGTATAGAGCTCTTCACTGTTAGAGGTTGAATACTCAATACACAAGATGTTCCCTTCACTTGGATTCAAAATTAGAAAGCAAAACTGAATCTTTCTTGTGACAATTTTAAACTTAAATTCTCTAATGGAATATTATGCATTTCACAGAGTTTTATTTTGCCCCTTTTTTCTTAGGTGAGAAATTCAGTGGACAACAGCAAAATCTACACAGATTCAAAGTAAGATTTCACATGTACTCTTTTCCTAAGTGTTCATTGTTACAGATTTTTGCAATGTTAGTTGTTTTTCTCTAAAAGGCCTGTAACATCTTTTGGTTTGCATTTTGTGTTATAAATCACAAATTTCCTTCTACCTTACAATATTTAGTAGGTCTTGGAAAGTGTATCCTTTTTGAAATTCCAAGAGGTTCTTCTAGACAGGAAATAGAGCATAATGCTTGGATCAGTAGATCATGTAATAAACTCTTGTATGTATTTCCTAAGGTGCAGGAGTGAGAACATAGTTCAGATTTTGCAGTGTCGGAATAAAAGAAAATCTTACTGCCATGTTGTGATACTTAAGGTGTGCTATAAATTAAATGGAAATTTAGGGAATGCGTTGAATGAGCAACAGCAATAACAACAAAGGGTACTGAGCATTTCTGCCCTTCTGTTTCGTGTGTTTTCATGAGATATCTCACACGAGCCTTTGTACAGTGAATAATAACTGTAAAGGCAAAGTAAGACTGGAAAGCAGTTCACCGATTCTGGTAAAAAAGTATTCTACAAGCTGTAGCTGTATGAAAATGATATGTCAAACCTTTAATAACCTTTCTACCTTCTTTGTATAAGGTAATATGACAGTAAGGCACATATGACATGACCTATCTCTTTTTGACCCGGCCATGAAGTAGTTCAGTCCCTAATGAGAAAACACTTTATGACTAGTAAAGCATTATAGCAAATTTGTGATTATTTTATATGTGTACAATTTGGAAATTTATAATACATTCTATATATCATATAATATATTCATGATAACATATAGGAAATCTGGTGTTGTTGACCATATGAAATGGCTAAATTATTTTTGTATTCATGGGGAGTCTTCAAGTTTCATACGTTAACCCATTAACACATTGATAGCAGTGCTGAAAAAGGTAGTGAAAAATAATATTACATATTTTTCTGGAGTTATAAAGCTATTTAGGGAAGTAAAACTGCTGACTTCATTGTGGAGAAAGACAGAAGAATCCTAAGGTGATCAAGTGAATGGACAATAAATTGCCAGATTAAATATGGCATCCAGTAAATGTGAAGATATGCTCCCTGAGAAAAACAGTCCTAATATCTGAAGTACTCACAATTTGAAGGTGGTTAATTTCCATTCATAGTTAGATAGTTAATCTCGAAAGTAAATACAGCAACACTGGGCAAGATGAGGAGCAGGACAAAAAGGATGATCAAAATAATAAGACAGTTTTTGTATGAGTAATGACTGTATACCTAGCATTCTTCAATCTGGAACAGAGATAAACTGAGGAAAGACCAGGCAGAGGTTTACAAAATCATGTCTGGTGTGTAGAAAATAAAAGAAGGGAACAATCATCCTTTTTTTCTTCCAGTACAAAAACTACAGACCAAAAACTGTAACAAGTGCAAGGTACAGAAAAAATACAGCTTCTAAGGAAGTTGTGAAATTCCTTTAAATAGTTACAGGGAATGCACAATTTTCCATAGACTGAAGGGAAATCCAGAAAAAAAAAAGTGAAAGAAAAATCCAAATAAGGATGTAAATACACTGGTAGTCCCTCTGGCTTCAGAAAGTCCCTAAGGTGCAATTGTGTGGATATTTGCCCAGGGGTAGTATCAGTACATATTGTATTTCTTAGCTGTTACATTTCCGAAAATTTCCATTATTAACCGCTCAATAATCCAGGGGAACTATTGTGTTACAAAGATCTTTGCCCATGCTTGCATTTATAGTACAGCTTATAGAATATGCTATCAACTGGAAATTCACACATAGAAATATAGCTAGTGAGCTACATAATTTACCAGAAACATACTTTAGTCTCTTTCTAGCCTCCCTGTTTTGATGTAATTTTAT
Source organism: Gorsachius goisagi (assembly GCA_018403395.1). NCBI lineage: Eukaryota > Metazoa > Chordata > Aves > Pelecaniformes > Ardeidae > Gorsachius > Gorsachius goisagi. Next base: position 45,385 of record BOSO01006732.1, on the reverse strand, counting down.
ACTTTAAGTCACTCTGAACCCTGTGTTAAACAGCAGTGGCAGTACCAGAAGCCCAGAAAAGGCTTGCTGCTAAGTATCAAGTTCCAACAAGATTCATCCTTGCTTAGTTAAATCATGTTGGGTATTCATATGTTTTGTACAGCCCTCAGTGGAGGGAGCTATTCTAAGACATAAGAGACTTAATGAAATGTCAGTATTTTCTTCTCAGGCATTCCTTACTGAGATATTTATAAACAATAATACAGCGGGGAAACTGTTACAGTTAACAAGGAAAACTGACCACATCAAGTAAGAAAGGTTGTTGTGACTCTATGAATGAAACGGGGCTTATGAACAATAGAGAGAGGAAACTAAAATGATAGACTAACAGGAACAAGCTAACTAAGACATCCCTCTGTGATCAAAATTCAACTGATAATTAACTTTTGAATAGAAAAATCATTCTTTACCGTTTTCTCTTTAAAAAGTATGTAACAACTGGGTTTATTTTATGGGGGAGACTTTTTTTTTCCTGTGGAAAAAAGTATTAAAAATCACTGGACAAAATGGGAGAAGCTATTTTTCTCACAACCACCAATATCTCTCTTGCTTTTTATTTTTAATTTCCATATTGGCACTAGCTAGATAAGTTTCTGTTCTTTCTGGCTTATATGTTGATAAGGGATTGACAAGCACACACATCCCTGTACTCTTGGACAGGGGCTGTCCGAAGGCTGTGTTTATCTGCAAGAGGTGCTACTTAAGCGCATCAACCTTGATTAATACAAGGCATTATTTTAAAATTTCTTCTCTCTCTCTCTCTCTCTCTCTGTTTTGAGTCAGAAAGACTGGAAGATGGTGTCTAGAGCTAATTGAGTAGCATATTTAAAGAGGGTTGTGGTTGCTTAGAAACATTTATAGCCTTTAACAGAAGCCTGATTATTAAATAGTCTGCAGGGCAATGTGGGACAACATGTTTTTGCAAGAGCAAGAATCACAGTAAAATGGTCTTGTGACTTAACATTAAAGGGAAACATATTTACAAAGAATTTTTCTTTTTTTAAGCCCAATTTAACAACATTACTGAACAAATTTTGAACAACGTTTATGCCAGTGCAGTAAACTGAAACTCAGTGTCATGATGACTGTGGGCCAACTTGCTGTTTATTCCATAAGGCCCTCTGTTAATTCCAGCAGTAGTTATTTCTTCTCTGTGCCTGATCTTGAGAGCTTGCAATTTACTTATTATAGTAAAGTGCATATTATGTAGGAAGAAGCTGATTATGGAGATCAAAGGACACTGAGATGTCTAAAGTGCAGCAGCCTTTGATTATATAACAGCCTTATGACAAAAAAGTCTTACAGTGAGGGAATACTCAAAGTCTGAATTCTGTAGAGGACAGGGAAAGCAATATGTTTTACCAAGGTACTGATATTTCCAATACAGATGACTTATTAACAGTATCTAAAATAAATCTAATCTATAACCAACTATATTTATCTGTTGAAATGTCATTGTCTGATTAGGTATTTTAAAAAAAATGTAAATAATGCCTACAATGTCATTTTGGGATCCTCCATGACAAAAATATTCAGTCTTTCTAAAGCATGCCTCAAAATTCTTTGCAAAGCATTGTTGAAATCTCAGGGAACTTTGATTATCTAAGTAATGTGTTTCTCTTTCCATGCTACACATGAAACTGTTCATACTTCTGTTGCAGCAGTGAGGTCACTTAAAACACCGAACCTTCATGAAAGACATGGATATTATAAAACCTGACAGGTTTATAGTACCTTTTTTTTCTTTCCTGTAGCCTAGCACCAAGTATTATGCAAAGGGTAGGGTGAAAAGAATTCTCTCCTGTCTGGTTGAGATTTAGATTTAGACTTGAGTGCCCCTTTTATCAAGAAAAAATATAAATCATAAGAATATGATAGAAAGTCTGGCCTGTATATGAATTAGCAAACAAGGGCACTGTTTTTAACAGGAACTCCTTTACCAGGCAAATTATTCTACTATTTCGAATTACAAAAATTCTAACTGTTCCAGAGCAAATTAATAGCTATTAATAGACACCACACACACACACACACACACACACACACACACAAAAGGAATGAGGGGAGGACAAGAAGCAAAAATAATAGATCAGAATCTTCAGTCTTAATAAAAAATACACTATCAGGGTTTCAAGGTAAATGCAATCACAAAAATACAACTCTTCTAGCCTTCTCAGTTATCTATCTTGAGAAGACATAATAAATGATGGAAAATATTCAGTAGCTTACTGATCAAGACTAAACTTCTCTGATTATTTCTTGAGTTAAGGTTCTGCAGAAATAGCCAGCTTCCTGAGCTCTATGGATTTTTAATGCAAACTTCCCTCTACCACCACTTATTGGGACTGAGTCTACAATGAAAACAGGAAGAATATTTGGCTATAAAATGAGTGATAATAGCTTCACACAAAATTGCCACATGCATAAAATGCTGTCACGTACATAAGTCACTGAAAAACTGGAATTCAAAACACCATCCAAACTCCCTATTAATCTCAATTATTATTTGTTGCCATATTGTATCAACAATATTCAGTAGCAAACTGTATTATTCAAGACTGTAGTACGTCTTCAACAAATAGAATTAACAGAATAAACAGCAAAGTAATGTTGATCTTATTTCCTGTAGATTAAATCCTTTTTATTTTATAATTTAATGGAAGGCCATTAAATGAAACTATTATTGGAAAAATATATACTCAGGAACTCTATTTAGGAGAATTGCAGTTAAAAGCATATTACACCTCTGGACAGCAATAAAGGAAATGGGCATGACTTCTCTAGCCTTGATGAGTCATATGCCCTTTTTGGCTTGAAAAAATGGTCATTTTTGGAAAAGGTTAAGAGTTGTCATAAGGTAACTCACTGGGACATAAGCTTGTCATAAGATATTTCAGAAAATAATATCAGTCTTGCCATTTGATATTATTTGCTTGGTAATTTCATATCAAGAACTTCATTAACCAAGTTCATGGATGTAATTGTTAATTTCTATTAGGCTCCCAGGATTACAGCACTGAGTTACCTGAGTTACCTGGCAGTTACCAAAGAGGAGAAACTCTCATATATTTTCTGTAATTTTATAAAATGTGTTCCTGGAGTTGCAAGGGTTCAGAGTGGGATTTTTTTGCTTTATAAACATGGCATATTTGAAGATGACCTAAAAATTTGAGGGATGATAAGTAACGATTGTGTTCCACTCAAACAATTTTTTATTCTAATTCTACTGGAGCAGAGATATAATAACTAATTTCTGTTGCTGTAAAAAAACCCCAAAGAACAACCAAAAAAAAACCCCCTCAACAGTTGGGAAAGCCAAGGAAGAATATCTTTCCAGTCCAGATAAAAATATTTGCAGGAGTGTGCTTATATTTAGTGAAAGTTTTGTTCTTCTTCTAACTATGAGAAAGTTTCTAGGTGAATAAACTCCACAAATAAAGAGTAAAAATATTTTTTTGTAAAATAAATTGGAATTATAAACCTTAATCTCTTGCAGATATTTTTACATTTTTGTTTCCATAACTTGAACTAACTGGACTATCCTAGAATGATTTGATAAAGACATTTCTTCAGTGACTACTATAATAATAAGATTTTAATTATTATTTTAAAATAATATGGTAAAATTTTATAAACCTTAAAGTGTATTTTTTTTAAAAATAAATAATAATAACTAATAGATAATAAAAAGTATTTTATTCCCTCTGTCTTCTGCTACATGGTTAATGGAAATCCACTATTGAAAAAGAGTCTGTAAATTATACCATCATACAGAAAGGATGTTTTGGAAATTTAGAAGGAAAAGACTTCAGACATTTATTAAAAAGGCATGGCTTGTGATTTATCATGTTAAAAATTGGTTGGAAATGACCATTAAGTCAATTAAAATAGGAATAAGTACACAAGAATGAAAACAAATGGCAAGTTGTGCCCTTTACCGTGTTACTGAATAACTCATTATTCTTATATTGCCTGTAGTGCTTGACCACTTACATAACTAAAACCTCTACATGTCTAAGTTTGCATAAAGGCACCAAGAACCCATTTCTTCAGCCATTTTAGTTCTCATTACTGAGTTCTGAATATATGATCACACAGCCAAGGGAGAGACTGAGCTCCTTATGCACATTTAAGTTCAGCGTGAACTCTTTCCATATGCGTAGAAGTAGAATTGAATTCCTGGTTGGATGAAAATTGCTCTAATTTTCCTTCATGTATGAATGTGTAACTTTAATTACAGTGAATATGTAGATTTGAGTTCTACCATTTCTTTACTAGATAAAAGCACTAACGTAGATCTGGAGTTACCTTAAATGGGTACTGGCTGAACATTTACTCTCTTTAAGGGTTGTATCAGTACTGACTGTGTAATTGCAAGACAGAATCCACACGTTCCAGTGGCTCTGTATTAAACTGGCATGTTACCTTTGTGTTTACAAGACAGGAAATTAGCTGAAGCTGTGAATCTAAACATGTTTGGGACTGATTCCATGCCAGTTTTATTAAACCTGTCACTAATATGCTATTTTCTTTTTTGGATGGTTTAAACTTGTGGGGACTAAAAAACAAATTATGGTCTAGACACCAGCAATTAATGTTGTGAGTCCTATTCTCTTGCTGTGGACACTGTGTATCTTAATAACATGTTTAAAGTTTTACCTTATTGTTTCCCTTGGTTGGATGCTGCTATTGGACTATTTTTTAATTCTACTGTAATCACAGACATTAGTTCATCTGACTTCTTTTCACCAATCAACTGATTATTATTAGACTGATTAATAATATATTTTAATGCTGATTTTACTACTTATTCATGGAGAATTCTATTCTTTTTTTTTCTTTTCCCCAGTTTTGTAAGATATAAAATGTTCACTGAAGCAAGAAGTTCACTGCAAGAGCAGTACATCACTAACTATTTCTTTATAACCATTAAACAATGCCTGTTTGATGTAGAGGAGCAGGGTTGTCAGCCCCATAATATGAAACCTAGTAACAAGAGAAGAGGACTTACACTTTTTAAGTATTTGTTCTGGACAAAAAGGCCTGGCATCTAATTAATTGAAGAAGAGGGCAGGAATTTATGTTTGATCATAAATAGAGTGTATTCTGAAGCATTGTAAACATGAAAAGGCTAACGAGTTGCTAGTGTGGATTAGGTGAAATGTTTTCAGAAGAAGCAAGGAAGTATTTAAACCATTAAGAAGGCCTTGCAGAGACTCCAGATGGAGTGCTACGCAGCTCCGAATGGGAGAAAAACTGTGTGAAGTGCTCCTATGGGACACCAGTCGATTTCTACAGAAAAAGTTTCACTACTAGAATCCATGATTTGGCAATCCAATGTCCCACTTCTTCTCATTAATCTCTACCCCTACACTCCATCCCTAAACAAGTTTTGGAGTATTTTACCTCAAGGTAGCTCAAACACAGTCCTTTATTTGGATTAGGATTGGTTATTCTAGAGAGATGACATAACTCAGACAAAACAGCATTTCCCTCAAGCTGAAATTTTCTGCCAATATTTCATGTCCATTATGACACAGAAATGTGAACTAAAAAAGTAAATTAATGCAGGTGTGAAAGAGTCTCTAACATAATTAGGAAAATTGAGACCTTCTCGCTCTTCAGTACAAACTAAAAGGTACTGGCTTGTTAAACTTAATAAAATAAGGGCTGAGAGTCTCAGTAAATCCATCATAACTACACAGAATAAATTTACTTCTTATAAATGCATCTAGGGGATCAATGCTGGGTAGGAAAAACTAATTTACAAGAAAGAAATCTGATATAAAATGAAACAGAGTTTAACAGATCAAATTAGAACAAATAACAAAAAATAGTAGGTTTTCAGTTTAGTGTCTGTGGTTTTCTTTTCGACTGTCAGATGTGTGACATCCTGGAACATGCACCCAAATAGCAATGAGGAGGAACCAACACAGTTTCGAGGCAGCTTTCAGTAAATCTTGTAATTTAAGTGAGTGGCTGACTGACAGGAGAAGGGACATTCAAGTTGCTGGTGTGAAACTTCAGGAATTGGTCTTGTTGGGCTCCTCAAGGGGGAAAAGGAAGGACAGATGATTGTCTCATGTCTTGCATTATTTCAGAAGTAATTAACAAGAATTTTGAAGTGCTTGTGCTGTATTAACCTCATGCTCCTGTGTTTCACCACTTGTAAGGAGGGGTCAGAAAGATGCTGACTTCCTCATCCCTCGTGTTGCACAGCTTGGCTTTGAGGTTCAGGGGTATTAGCCTTTTAGTGAATCGAAGAAGAACAATCAAAGCAGAAGCGACTTCACGATGTCAGGATGGTTGTTCTCCTGGTCCACTCAGAACCACCTCCTGTTGATGTTAGTGTTGGGAAAGCTGGCTGACACTGAATTACAAAGCACAGGGAAAAGCGTGGACAAGGTTTAAGACACATCTACAGACAGATTTTTCTGTCATTGCCTATGCCTTCCTTTTTTTTCGGCTACCTTCTTATTACTTACACATACACTATTTCAGAATACACACACACATCCTTATTACTGAACACCTGTATTGTTTCCTCTAATATCAGTAACATTAATATTTTGCTTCAAATACACACAGATTTTTTTTTTTACTTGTTTTCTGTTAGTCATTTTAAAATCTAGGTTATATATTGGTCTCTGTAGGGAAGTGGTTAGGCATTCAGTTCATTATATATGACTCAAGTTATTTTGTTTTAGGCTCAAAAATAGCAAGATGGTATCACTGTCAAATCTTATCTCTGGTTCTCATTATGGTTTTACATTTCAGCTAAATGCTTTCTACTTGCAGGAAACTGAATACCCATGGAAAACAAAAGGAGCAATTCACAGTTATGATTAGAAGAAAGGTGATCACTCATTTGTGAATAGAAACAGAACCTACAATTCCTAAATAATCATAATATTAACATTAGCAATAAGAGGGCCATACAGGCTTAACATGATTATTATCCACACAGAATCCGGAGGAGTACATAAGGACCCTGATCTGTGCTCGTGTTACGCTATAAATTATTCATGTCTTCCTGTCATATGGAATATTTTCTGTGCTCTGACCTTCTATAATTACTGATGCTGGTATATCAGAAAGACTTTCTTGAAGTGAAAAAAATACTGTATTGTTTTAATCAATTCATTAAAATACTGATTAAAGTATGTCTGAGCACAATGTGTACCTAATTTATAATTATACTAATAAGAGATAAACTCAGTGGATGAGGCTTTTTCTTTTTTTTTTTTTAATCTCAAGGGATGAGATTGAAAATCCAGTCTGGATCTTCAGCAGATTTTCTGTAAAATATGTTCCATGAAACAAGTGTTCAACACTTCCAGTATTTTCCCATATCTTGCATTATTTAAAAAAGATTTAGCAATGAGAAGTTTATACAATAGTTAACTCACACCTCCCAAATTCTCAGCAAACATAATTTTTGTACAAGGATTTGAGAAAACAAGGTCTTCATTCTAAGGATTTTGTTAGATTGAATGCCTTGCCTTCATTGTACGTATTCCACCTCACATGCACATATTGTTTTAGAAAAGAGGGTATATGATGATGGTAAAAATAGTTCTTTGAACCTAGTTATAATAGCTGAACATTAGATATCTGCCAGTGTTGGTAGCAATGAACAAAAGCCTTGAAGGTCAGTGTTTTCAGTTATAAAGCACACCTCTTGAAAGAAGTGAAGTCAGTCATCTTCAGATAAATGGGCAAATATTTCACAGTGAAGCCAAAAACAGACATAGGCATGTTTACAGTGCCCAGAGGGTCCAGCACCAGAGATGACTGCACTGGTAGAAACATCCACCAGGAAGTCCATGGGGCATGGTGCAGAGATGTACGGGTGAACTTGCTTGGCTCTAGAAGCAGAATAGCATTCTCATGCAGCATTGCCCCTGAGCTATTGAGCTCTGAAAAGTGCCAGGGCTTGTTAGCTCACAGGCTGTGCCTTGCTAGCAGAGGCATACTGCTGCTAGATAAGAGTTGGCTTCTGTGCAGCTCCTATGCTCCCTGATGCTGCTACGATCACATTAGGATGGGTGAAGTGGATGCAGGTGTCTTGATTGCTACAGTGTGGGCAGTCCTGTTCTCATAGAAGAAAAGGCTCCTTGTGCTAGTGCTTAATAAATGCTATACCATAGCAGAAGTGATATCTCAACATTGCATTAAAATGATCATTGGCATTTGGTACAGATACCAAATTAAATAAGCACTGTATTTGGAATAGCCTAATTTTAGGGCTATGAGTTTTTCCCATGTGTCCAGTCAGTTAAATAGTTTGTAGAACTAAACAGAGATTTAAAATTGTATAGCATTTGTTTACTCATATATATGTGGATGATATTTCCTGCCTAAAAGAAAAGTTTTTAAAATTATAATTCCATTAAAAAATAAAAAATAAAAAATTCTTTTCAGAATTACAATTTTTATAACACAATTGAGCTCCAGAAGGAAAACTGTCTTCCTCAAAAATATTCTTGTGTTTCCCTAATAATATTTTAAGTAACAACTATCTATATTTGCTAGAGTATACAGAAAGAAGTTTATCTTTTTTGTTTAGAAATTGGGATTGACATACTTCTTAAACTGCTTTTGCTTGAAAGACTAGCTTGTTGTGGCTTACCTATCTTGAGATGGGTGGCAAGAGGAGGAAGGATGAGAAAACTATGGGTTTCTAAGTTCTCCACTGCAATTCCTTAGACAGCTGATGGGAACTACCAGCTAGTTTTTCAATACTATTTTTTAATCTGTAGACCATTCTGGTACTTACACTTCTAATTATCTCTGTGGGGTTCAGAAAGTAGTAAGAAGTTTGGAATCTACATCTACTGCCTATAAAATATGTGTGTGTGTACATATTGGGAGCTCTTTTTTTCTTTGTACTGGGAATAGTTACAGATGCTTTTTTGTTGTTGCTTCCTAATTTTTTTCTGGTTTAAAATCAATCATAAGGGAAAAGTGTGGTTCGTATTGGATACTCAGATTTCATTTTAGGTATGAACTTTAGCTCCACTCACTATCTGGCCTTTAAAGGGCAAGATAAATACCCATAAGTGAAAAATGATGCATTTGTATTCTTTTTAAACAAACAGAATTACGTGTTCTTAAAATCAAAGGTCAAATCTCTTTCTAGCAGCCTTTCAGCTTTTCTACTTTTGGTTCCATCAAAAACCATGGAGTTATATTCCATTACTTATTTTTTCACTAGATTAGTAGTCTTCTGAGCCTTTAAGTATTGTATATGTCATTAAAACCACATGAATTATGTTCTTTAATTTTTATGGGATTGCCAAAGTGAAAAACTTGCAGCAAAAATCATTTTATGTCAACTTAAAGTTAATGCATCAGAAACAGTGGGAGAGGATGTCTTGTTTAAAATAATACATTTTTCCAGTGGATAACATTTTCTTCTCACATTTTTCTTCCAAGTTCCTTTTCAGGAGAGAAAAGGAGAAGGAAAAAACCAACCAACCAAAGAAACCCCAACCAACAAAGTTTTAATCTTGTATAAACACACCAAATTCAAAAGAACTAGTGCTTATTGCAAGTATGGTCTTATTTCTAGTACTCAGTCAGCCCCATATGTACTAAAACCTACCATGTCTTCCTGCATCTGTTTACACATGCCCAGTACACCCAGTAAGACTGTAGCATGCTTCACTGAAACAAAACACAGGGAATGTGTCCCAGACTTTGAAAGCCTTTCATTGCCTAAATAAATAGAATAAAAATGACCATTTTGTAGTCATCAGTTTCAGCTGAAGCTGCACTTAGACATCATGGCAGAAGCTGTCTTTAAAAAGTAGTATCAGTCATCACCTTGAATCCTTTAATACTGCTGCTCTTTTTCTTATGCAGACAGCTATGTCTATACAAAGTTTCACTGTCCCCTGGTGCAGAGGTTTTCATTAGTTCTCAGCTCTCTCCCTCTCTTTTCCACTGGTTCTATACCTAGAAGGAGTTTATTCGAACACTTCCAGTCCAGAAATCATTGTGTTAGAAACAGTCTTTGAAAGGAGTCCATATTGGTCCCGATTTTAGCTGCCTAAATTGGTAGATTTCTACCTTTAATACAGGAATTTCAGGTGGTTCAGATCCAATATTCCTATTCATGCCTGTTAAGCACAGAGACTTTGATATATGTATTCAAAAGTCCTGTCAAACTGGGTCCCCATATGTAGCACGGCTATTCTGGTCCAGGGTCTCCTATTCCAAACTTTGATAAAGTGGAAACTCCCTAGAGAAGGGGGAAGTAGAAAGAACAGAAGGGTTTGTTACTGAAATAGTCAAAGGAAATCTTCAATGTCTTGTTCCTTTTTGCTAACCTTTGGAAAGGAAAAGAGGATGTGCCACACAGAATTTGAATATTTTGTTCCTTATCCCACTCTCCTAAACATCAACACATATAATGATGGTTAAAATACTTTTTCAGAAGAAGAGTTGTCTAACAGTAACTTTGGTCCTGTTTTTGTATCTGTCAATATGTACACTGTACACAAATGATACTAATGTGTAAATTTTTTCAGAGGGAAGAGCACAAGACAATTAAAAAACAATTACACACTGTATTTCTCTCAGTAACTATCAGCATTTATATTAATACTGAGGTTTGTAGAAAACATTTCCATTGTAGTTTTGTTAATCCCAAATTATCTTTTTAATGAAGGAGGAAAGAAAGGGCTTAGCCTTCTGAATTTGTTATTTACAGACATACTACAATATGAGAATATGGGGAGGTTAATGGTTCTTTTTTCCTCCTAGTAAATGCCATTAAAATAGATCTGAGGATAAACTACACAGATTTAAGAGTAGAAGAAAAATACATGCTATTTCTTGTTGCTAATAACACTGTTACAAGCCTTTTTGCTCCACAAGATTCCATTTAAATACAATGGAAAAAAGTGCTGGAATAAACTGTTAATCAGAGGTATACAGGTACATTTGCAACAACACTTTGAAGTTTAGACTTCGTATGTATTCTTTTTATTTATTATTATGCCAGGCAGATGAATATCAAAAAAAGACATGCAAAACCATAATACCGCTCACTATGAAATTATGTCATTTATAGTCATACATTATTGTAAAAGTAATAGTTCATTTTCTTTTGCAATTTTTATGAACATATGTAAATCACATATAGAATAACACTTCTGCCTGAGTGTTGGTTGTTGTCATTAGTTGTACTCAGTAATTCTGAATTGTATTGGCATATTGGCAGGCAACTGGAGAGACTGAAATAACGATTTGTGCACCGAAGTCTGAGCAGGTTGCTGTCCTAGTGCTGATCTTTATAGGCATGTGGGTAAAATACATTTCAGGGTCTTGTCCTTCACAAGTTATATTGTTACAGGTTAGGGGCATTCCCCGAATTAAAATCTCAGGGACTTAGCATCACAGTACCTTCATGTTAATTGTACTATTGTGCTAAACACAAGTGAATAAACTATACAAGAGCACTCCTCATTAATGACCAAAGAACTGCACCTATGCCCATGTTTCATATTAGATTTTTTTTGTTGGTGGTGTTTCTAGATGAATGAATAGTTATACTTTTGGTCTTTGTAGACTTTACAGAATACTAGTTTCTGACCCGTTTAAGTTCTTTCTGTCCAGGGCATGAATTAACTACTTGTACACAGAAATTAAAGTTTAAAGAATGTAGGTGGCACTAGAGAAAGTTGTTTTGGGTTTTTTTAAAGCATTTCTTTTAAATACCTTGATAATTAATTTTTGTACATATAAATGCAAATTAACATGGCTTTATGTAGAGATCAGAGGGTTATTACATTTTTAGAAAAAGTCCATTCTAAAGAAAATATTTGGGAGAGGTAAATTTTTTCTCCTGATATTTCCATAAACATTTAAAATAAATCCTAAAAAAAATTTTCCAGAAAACTCAAGAACTTTTTGTGGTTTAAGCAACCATTCCTTCATCTCATACATACATTGTGGACAACAACTTGATCATGAGCCAGCAGTGTGCCCTTGTTGCCAAGAAAG
>BOSO01006732.1:0-33291 GCA_018403395.1 Gorsachius goisagi | reverse complement strand
TGAGACCCCACCTGGAGTACTGTGTCCAGTTCTGGGCACCCCAGTTCAAGAAAGATTAGGAACTCCTAGAGAGTCCAGAGGAGGGAAACAAAGATGCTGAAGGGACAGGAGCATCTCCCCTTTGAGGAAGGGCTGAGAGAGCTGGGCTTGTTTAGCCTGAAGAAGAGAAGACTGAGAGGGGACCTTATCAACACATACAAATATCTTAAGGGTAGAAGTCAGGAGGACGGAAGTAGTTTCTTTGCAGTGGTGCCCAGCGACAGGACAAGGGGCAATGGGTACAAACTGAAGCATAAGACGTTTCAGTTGAATGTGAGGAAGAACTTCTTTATTTTGAGGGTGACAGAGCACTGGAACAGGGTACCCAGGATGGTTGTGAAGTCTCCTTCTTTGGAGATATTTAAAACCCACCTGGACAATGTCCTGTGCAACCTGCTTTAGGTGAACCTGCTTTAGCAAGAGGGTTGGACTGGATGATCTTTCCCTTCCAACCCCCACCATTCTGTGACTCTGTGATACTTTGTTAGGCTAGAACAAATGTTCAGTTCTTTACGGGAAGGGGATTTTAGTGAAAATTGTTACAGGTTTGTCATGAGCAAGCTGACAGCTTCAACAAGAAGCCTTCATAGACTACTTTGTGCATAAAAAAATCTCTCATTTAAGAAAGGAATACGAGATAAGAAACTGTCAAAAGTCAGATATATCAATAAGTGAACTTTACTACAGTAAGATTTTCTTATTTACTTGGAGGATAACACAGATCTTTATTTTCTCCCTCTTTCTCTCATTTTTCCCAAATATCAAATATATCTTAAATAATTAACAGTACAGAAGATTGAAGAGTACCCTGCCCCTCTTTTATTTTGTGTGTTAAAATAAATATTTGCAAAATATATTTGCAAATTAGTCCCCCCTACCTCTGAGGCAATCTTAAGAGATTGCATCAAGACTTAACTTCCAAACCACTGCACAGACTCCAGCAAAGAGGGTAAAATATGTAATGATTATGGTTCGAATAGTTGGCTCTTGCATGCTGAAGGCCCACCTTTTAATTGCTGCTCTAAAGGGTGCATAAAGGAATTAGTAGTGAAACAGCAAGCTAGTCTAGCAAATAATGCTATGGCATGTACATAATAATGAGTATGGCAGCTGGCAAACAGCACAAATGGCATTAGAAATTAGAGTATTTTGGCTTTCTTATTCAGGCTGTTGTAGAACAAGACTTCAGCTCAAAAGGAATTTTTCTAAGCTTAAACACACACATAAACAGCTAAAAACATACACACTACATGTCCAGACATACATATTTTGCATCTGACACTGTTTTTTCAGTATGCCTATGTACCAGAGCACCCTTTCTATTGCATAATGAGAGATGTACAATCCTTGTATTCCATATCAAATACATGAGCTGTTAGCTTGAATTTTAGCCCAGGATAAATTTCTTATTCATAAATATTTTCATTCCGGTTCATATCACCTCTCCTCCATGATACACCTTTCTAAAATACCTTCCTTTTCCTTTTACAAAGTGCTGTTTTGCAAAAAAAGTTTGAAGGATGTGACACACTCACTGCTTATAAATTTTGTTTAGCATTGCAATCTTTATCTACCATAGCATAGAAGAAGTAATTAAAGAACTAACTGTCAAAATTCAACACAAAAAAAATTGGGTGCAAAATTATAATACTTGCTGAATGTGGTTGCTTAGAAATTTGCTTCAGAATGGTAACCATTCTCCCACTTTTAAAAATACCTTAGTGCACTGTGACTCCAATAGAAAAATACCCATTTTACAGGGAAAACATAAAACATAAAAAACAAAAAATAACAGATATTAAGTAATTGGTAAAAAAAAAATAGATTTAACATTCTTTCTTAATGAAAGTTGGATGACAATGGGAAGATGCACAAGACACCATTAATACATTTTTCCTCTCTAGCAGTGCTGGACTATCGAAACCAGAACAGCTTTAAAGAAGAGATTTGGATTTAATGAAGTAAAGCTGTGGATCCATTCCAGCTGATGGTGTGCTTAATTACTGATGTCAGTGAGAGGTGCTGAATCATCTAAAAAACCTGCTGCTTCAAATAGATGATGTTCTCTTTGTATTGGTGTTATAACGCACTATGTAGACATGGAAAGAATATTGTCCACAATCAAGATGGTAAAAATAGAATAATGGAATCACAGGATGGTTTGGGTTGTAAGACGCCTCTGAAGATCATCTAGTTCCAACCCCCCTGCCATGGCCAGGAACATCTTTCACTAGATTATGTTGCTCAAGTCCCATCCAACCTGGCATTGAACACTTACAGAGATGAGGCATCCATAATTTCTCTGGGCAACCTGTTCTAGTCTCTTTCCACCCTCACAGAAAAAAAATTTTTCCTAATATCTAGTCTAAATTGACCCTCTTTCAGTTTAAAATCATTGCCCCTTGTCCTGTCACTGCAGGCCTTGGTAAAAAGTTTTGAAAGAAAGTAAAAAGCATTGAAAGACCATAGTAAGGTGTTCCCAGAGCCTTCTCTGTCTAATTTTTCATCTACCAATATCCCCAAGTCCATCTCTGCAGGGCTGCTCATCACCCAGCCTATATTGATACTGTTGATTGCCCTGGCCCAGCTGCAGGACTTTTCACTTGGTTATGTTGAACTTCACAAGGTTTACGTTAGTCCATTTATGAAGCTTGTCAAGGTCCTTCTGGATGGTGTCACTTCCCTCTAGCATATCAACTGCACTGTTCAGCTTAGTGTCATCTGCAAACTTGCAGATGAGGATGCACTCAATCCCACCGTGTATGTCATTAATAAAGACACTGAGTGGTACTAGTCCCAATATGGACCCCTGCATTGGGATATTGTTGACTGCAACTCTTTGTAGGTGGCCATCCAGATGATTCTTTATCCATCTAATAGTCCATCCACCAAACCCATCTCCCTCCAAGAATGTTGGGGTGGATCATTTCAAAGGCCTTACAGAAGTCAAAGCAAATTACATCAGTTGCATTTCCCTTATCCAACATTCTTATCCAGTGCAGTCACTCCTTTGTAGAAGGCCACCAAATTAATCAGGTGCCATTTGCCTTAGGTGAAGCCACGTTGGTTGTCCCTAAGCATCTTTCTGTCTTCCATATGCCTTGACATAGATTCCAGGAAGATCTGTTCCATGACTTTACCAAGGCCCAGAGGTAAGGCTGACTGGTTGATAGTTTCTAGGGTCCTCCTTTTTACCCTCTATAAAAATGTGTGCAATAACCCTTTTTTCTCTGATCATTGGGGACTTTCCCTGACTGCCATGACTTTTCAAATATATTGAAGTGAGGTTTAGTAACTACATCAGCCAGTTACCTCAGGACTCTGGGATGCATCTTGCTGGGTCCCATGGACTTATATATGTTTGGGTTCCTCAGAAGGTCTTAAACTTGATCTTCTCCTGTGGGACTTCTTTCCTCCAGCCCCTGCCCTGAGTTTTGAGTACCTCAGACTTGTTTGTCCACATCAGTTGTCACCAGATCCCCTGTCTCATTTATTGTGAGTATACAATTTCTTTTATCTTCCTTTTCTGAGCGACATATCTGTAGAAGATCTTGTTATTAAATTGCTTCACAACCATTGCCAAATTTAGCTTCATCTGTGCCTTAGCTTTCCTGATCCTACCCCTACACTCCCAGGCAGTACCCCTACATTCTTCCCAGGTTGTATGTCCCTGCTTCCACTGCCTATGCATTTCCTTCATATATTACAGTTTGACCATGAGATCCTTAGCTATGCTGGTCTCCTGCCTTCCTTGCCTGATTACTTACACATGGGAATCAAGAGGCCTTGTGCTCTAAGAAGATCCATAAATAGCTTCCAGCTCTGCTCTCCTCCTTTATCCTGAGGGCAATTTCCCAGGGGGTCTCATCCACTAATTCCTTTAAATAACTGAAAGTTTGCCTTCCTAAAGTTTAGGGTCTTGCATGTACTTTTCCCCTGGTTTATATCCCCTAATTCCACCATTTAATACCTCTTGAATTCCACCAGGGCATAATCACTGCAGGCCAGTCTTGACCTCTCCAGTAAGTTCCTCTGTGTTTGGGAAGCAACAGGTCCACTAAAGCATCCCCTCTGGTTGGGCTGTCTATCACCTGGAATAAGAATTTATCCTCTATGTGTTCCAAGAGTCTCCTAGACTGATTGCAGCTTGCTGTGCCACTTCTCCAGCAGATGTCAGGATAAAAGCCTGGGAACAGGTTGCTTCCTTTGTTGGTTTGGCCTCTAATTTTCACCCATGAGTTCTAGAGCTGTGTATCGCTGGGTTTCAATGATAGCTTTTTTTTGACATAGAGGCCACTCAATCCCTTTTTTTACATAGAGGGCAACCCCCTCATTTTTACTTGCTTTTCCCTTCTGAACATTGAGGGCAACTCACCCACACCTGTCCCACCTGAGTAGTTTATAGCCATCAATTTAGTGCTCCAATCATGTGATTCACCCCACCAAGTTTCGGTGATAGCGATAAGATCACAGCTTTAGAGCTGCAACAGTGGCTTCCAGCTCTTCCTGCACTGATGTAGAAATGCTTCTGTTGGAATGTCAGCTCTCTCGCCTTTTTGGCAGAACCTTTTTGAAGGGTTGGGAAGCATTCCTCGCTACTCCAGCAGACATGTTTATCCACCCTGTTGCTTGTGAGTACACAACTATCACAGCTTTGGACTCCAGTCCTGAAGTTCATTAGTTTAAAGCATGATTCAGTAAGTCAACCAATCTGCTATAATAAATAAATAATGTTAATTTAATACTATATATCATGTATATGTATAATTAACAGAAAGGTTAAGTTATTAATGAAAATTATCTGAATTTTTTAGCAGTGTATTACTGGCATCACCTGTCAAATTACACGGATTATTTTTCTTTCATGTTTCTTGTTATTTAGACGCATATTTTAGTGTGCACATACCTACAGGGGTGACATTTTTAAAAATTAGATTTCTCTATCTTTTTTTATACAATGATGCTTCCAGGTTAACTGAACCAGTTTATAAAGTAAGCATTAACAACGAAGGAGCAAAGCTGAAAAAAACTAGGTATGTACCTGGTTAAATGTCAGTTAGGCAATAGTTTTGCATATGTCAAATAAGAGATC
Organism: Gorsachius goisagi; assembly: GCA_018403395.1. Classification (NCBI taxonomy): domain Eukaryota; kingdom Metazoa; phylum Chordata; class Aves; order Pelecaniformes; family Ardeidae; genus Gorsachius; species Gorsachius goisagi. Next base: position 28,160 of record BOSO01006732.1, on the reverse strand, counting down.
TCAGCACTTCAGCCCAAATCTTCAAGAGACAGTGGTGTTTCCCTTTAGGTATCAATTTGAGTCTGAAAATACCTGTTTGTTTCTTAATTTTACTGAAACCCCTACAACCATTGAAAATCAAGATAACACAAATAGTGAAACAGACTGAAAACTGTTCACATAAAAATGCTAAAACGTAAGGAGAAATTACCTTTTGAAGTTCAAATCTGTACATGGCAAAATTCTGAGTTGGAAATTTGTGGCTGTTGGAGATTTATGTCATTTGTTCTGAGGACACCCTGCAACATCATAGCATCACTATAGCAAATGACTATCTCGCAAGCTGTCGTCCTCCTTCATTCTTTCCCTCTCCGTCATTCCAGACTCAGGCCTTCTCACATGTTTAATTGCCAGATGGTTTACTGACAGCCTAAGGCATGAGTCTTGTTCTGATCTACTGTATTAGAGCAAGTTCTGGGTAATCTTTCATTATTTTCTCCAAACCTGGACCAGAAGTCTCATTTGCTTTGAACCCCCTGACCATTTGCACATTCACTTGACTGGGCCATCCCTTGATGTTTACACAAATGTGTCTCTGAACCTAGGATTCCCCACCTTCACCAGAGGATGCACCCACGTGATCTCCTGAAATGCTTTGAAATCCTGCAGGTCATTTCAAAGGTTAAAGGACAACAAAACTGTTCCAAAACTAAGGCAAAGACATTTCCAAGAGTTGTATTAGATTCTTGACATCATCAGTGTCATCTGACCCATTCAAAAAGAACTTGGGTACCCCTTTCATCTGAGGTCATTAGCACTTCTTGTTCAACAACAGCAGCGAAATAGTGAACCTAGACAAAGCAGACCTAGAAGTGTCAGGCCACAGGATTACTCACAGGATTTCAGAAATACTTGTTATCATCTGCATTTCTGCATTGGAGTTTACATTCCTATGTGAATTGTCCAGGACCACCTTTTTGCCCCTTTCAAGGAAGACGCTGGTAAGAGATTATGCGTGGCCCATGCATTTGGCGGAAAGTCATATTGTTGATGGGTTTTCTAGGTTCTTTCCTTCTTCATTGTGTTCTTAATCAAAAGTTCTGGAGGCAATGGCATGGAACGGACATCATGTCAATGGTGTCTTCCTTCTTCTCTATCACGGGTAAAGTCCCTCCTTTTCCTTTGCCTGTCAGCAAAGCTGTTGGAAAAGAAACCATTTCTCTTTTTCCAGTGCTTTCCTCCTACTGAAGCAATTTCTTTCTTCTTCATCACATCCTTGCTCACTATGCAGAAAAGTGCAATGCAGTCCATTTTTCTTCCTGGACAGCATAGCCACTAGCTTAAGAAAGTATGCACAGACACAGATGCAGTAGTTCTATAAAAAAAACAGTGGAACAATCAGGTAGGGAATTTTTATCAACAGATTAACCAAATAAAATGGCTTATTCTTTTACTACAGCCCCCACAAATCACATTAATATGCAACAAGTGCAAATAATATTTTATGATGACATAGCAAAGAATAAAAGTATTAAAGACATAGGTTTTATTTTAAAACTGTATCTGCCTTAGTTCTAAACCCAGATGACAGGATCAAGAAAAATCAGAGAAAATGCAGACTGTCTTGAGCAGGAAAGAAAAGTGGAGAAAGATATGGCAAAATTGAACAAGTCAATAAAGCAATTTGTGAGATGCCAGGTTCTCATTCTCAGGCAGAACAAAAAGGAGAGCTGTTTGGATTCATCTATGCAGTCTGACACAAGTGCAAAGAGTATCCCAGCACTGTGGCACAGAGCTCACTATAACTGCCATTTTGATTGCCCTTGGCCTTTTTCTTTATACCCACTGCTTCACCAGGACATGCTTAATACTTCTTCCCACACAAAACCTTTCATCCTTGAAGGTGTAAATGCAGAGAGTCATGGAGATGATCCTTCCAATATGCAGATAAGTCCAGGTTTCTACTTTTTAGATAATATGCAGTATCCAATATGTAAACAGCAACCTGGTCAGGAAATACAGTTCTTAAGGCAAGAACTGTCAGCAACCAGAAGCACGGTCAAGCCCTGCTCCGCAGCTGTTGTGGTAGTTGCTGAAGGACGCCTGGCACTTGTAAAGGCTTTGTGAGCCAGCTCCATGCTCAGATTTGTCAGCCAGGCCATCAAGGGGTAGGAGAGATTGCCACCACTCCCAGCAACATGGTTGTTCTACTGACTTTACACAGCAAAGATACATGAAAAGTGCTAAGATCATGCTCTCTGGCAGAGCACTTGAACCAGATGACAGCAGTGATAAAATTTCTGTGGTACTTCACCATGGCTTACAGGACATGAGAGAGAAGCTCCTTCCTCTTGGTGCAAAACCCAAATATGTTGGCAAGATGTGGGACAAGCAACAAATAAACGTATATGTCCTATGAGCATTCCTGTTGCATGGGGTAACCTGAGCATCTGAATCTATGACCCACAGATGGCATGAACCATACACAATAGCTCAGGCTGGGCATCCCTCCCAGATGGTGGTATCTACTGTCGTTTTGGCTTTACTGAACTGTGAGGTGAGGTAGTGGTCATTTGAAGGTTGGTGACTTTTGTATTTTTACTGCTACTTTATTCTCCATAGTCAATAGACTAATACTGGTTGTCTGGATAATCAGAAATATGGTTGTGTTCACAAACCCAGATTCCTATCTAATGCTGAATGGGAGCCAGTTTTTCAATAGCTATAGCTATGACTGCTAAGCAGTAGGACTGAGTATTTAGTCATCTCCATGTTGGCTTTCTACAGGAAAAGATTGAATAATACCAATCATTCCTGAATTTGAAATAGGTAAGATAAAAATATTAAAAAATAAGATTCTCAGACACTGTAATAATAGAAGCCAGTCAAGAAAATGAACTATCAAAAACTATCTCTTTTCTCTGTAAAACTTGTTTGGCTGATTCTTACATTATCCAGGAATCACTACCATACTTATAAATGGAACTGAAAAATACAGAGTGGAAATAAAATTTTAAAAAAGAAGGAGGCTGAGACAAAGTGACTCTACGGCACTGTGGTTACAGTGATACTCAAGAAAACACAGACCTGTGGCACAAGAATTTCCAGCTCTAAGATTTTGTGTTTTGTTTTCTTCTACAACTTAGTGCCACAAAATAACATTAATTTTGAATGTATGGTTAGGATAAAACCATTCCCTCTTTCCCTAAATTGCACTTTGTACTGAGTTATGAATTAAGTTTCTGCTTTGAACTAATGAGTCTGCCATTCAAATATTGTTGAACATATGCTAAAATCTCTGGTTTTCAAGGAATATTTATGGCTTTTTTTTTTTTTTCTATCTCAGTTAAGGTGAGTGATCTAAACTGAGATCTACATTGGAGCATATACAGGTCTCTGAAGAATTAACTAGTGGAACATTTTCTTCACTTCTTTCTTCCCTGTCCAAAGGCAAACCACATAGTCTAAACAGCTTGAACTTTCTCTGTACTCCTAATTGGCATCTTCAGGGATTGTTAAATATAGGCCTGGTCAATCTGCTCTCTGTTCAATCAGACCTTTGAAAATAATTTTTCTTTCCCTAGCAATGGAACCTGTCATATGTACCACCTTCTAGCATAGTTCCAACTTACTACATTATATTAGCATGACCATTTCCACCATTTGATTCAAACAACAAAATTATGTATTAGAGGGATGTGCATTTTGAAAAAGCATATCAATTTAATGCCCCCGAAAACTTAGATTTTACAGTACCATGCACTCAAAACAGAGTAAAGCCAACATTTGCAGAGGTAAAATCTTGACAATGCTTCAGCTGTTACAGAAAACTGCTGAGCATGTGGGAATTGAATCTATATATAAATATTACATACTCCAAAACTCTGTGTAAACATCAGAAAGAATGTGACTTAAATTAACAAAATCAATGAGTTTCATGTTAAGGAAGACACACCCTAGCTCACATTCCTGCGAACAGGAGGGTTAATTAAGGACAATCTTAACTATGTGATTTCAAGTGTTGGGCTTTTTTTTTTTGTTTTCCAGTCTGTCAGATCCTTCATGGTACTTAAACATAGTTTAAAGTATTTAATTTCCTTGGTGGTTTCCTTAAAGTAAATCTTTCATGGAAGACTCTACAAGTATTGTATTATTTATCTGAAGCTAGTCTCCCAAACTGGTCTTTTGGATGCATATGCAACTAGGCATACTTTTTAAACCTGACTTTTATTAAATCATGATTCATTTGAATTCTCCTTTGCTCAATTCTTGAGCAAATCATCATGTATATTAAAAAACAAGATCTGTATTATTGATAAAAAGGCATGTGTCAAGTACTTTCATGAAATGTATAATTAGACATTTGAAGGAAAAGACCAGGTTTTAGCCTTAAAGACTACAGTAGTGTAGATTGTAATTAATAATTATTTTGTTGAGAGTACATATTTAAAACCCATTGTTTTTAACTATGGCAGGATGATTTTCCCAAAATATTATTGGAATCCAATCTTACTATGGCATGGATTCCTGCTTAGGTAGATTCCATTTGTAAACTGCATGGTTAATTTTGCACATCAGTGCTGTCTGTTTTCTGATAACCAGAAAAATCCACTAACTAAAGACATAGTAAATATGTCTTCAAACATACGTATACAGACCATAGTCCACAGCTGGGCAAAGTATCCATTTATTGGAATTTTTTTTTCTGTTAGAAGAACAGCAGTCTGCCTGCCCTAGTTCTCTGAAGAGACACTTTCTCTTGGCTTCTTTTCTTTATACATAATTACATTTGACATTGAAAGTATAACTTCCCATGGGAAAATGGACTTCACATTTCAGCAGTCTGAGGAGACAGTATAAAATAAAAATGATTAACAGTTTAGCGAAAAACACAAACTTTGAAAACATTTGTTTGTCAGACAGTCCTGAAAACATTGTAATTAGCCTTGTTTCTTTCCTGTTGGACTGAGGGCTCATTTCTGATTACACAGTGTCACAATTTTTTTCAAGATACAGTATTTTCAGTGAGAATTAACTCCAGGAATTTCAGAGCATGATATTTAGTTGGTTTTGTGTATATTTTAGTGTGAAAACTTGTTTCTGGGGTTTTTTTGGCTACCTCTTAGCTGTTCTCCTTCTTTTTTATGTGTTTTCTGCTACTCTCCTCTTTGAAAATCTAAGGACTGTCTCTTGTAATCTATTCCAAGAAGCCATGCAAGAAGGAATGGGGAAAGTTATTACTCTTACTGTTATCACCAGTCTATAAAATGTAAAGAGGAGAAATCGAGGTTGAAACCTTAATTCTGGAAAATTTGCTAATTTTTGTAATGGGTTTTTAAGGTAAAGGAAGCATGGGGGGCAAGGGGTATTATTATTTAAAAATAAATATTTAAACCCGCATACCAAGTAGAATCATATCGGCAAGACTGGAATTGTGAAGATCTTCATCACAGATCTTTCCCAGATTATGTTTACAGCTGAGAAACTGATGATAGTGTGATGCTGGTGACATCCCTTCATGTCCTACTGGACAGCACCCATTATGGCTGGCTGTGTAAGTCTTGCACAGGTACAGCAAAACGCTGAAACAAGCAAGACAGAGATTTCAGGAATGCTCCCTTAGAAAAAGGAAAGCCGAGACTCATGAATCTTGAATTAGTTCAAACTGTAGAAGAATTTGGGAGAGAGTAATAAAAGATATTTCTGTTCTTCAACACTCTCATTGTCCTTATTCTTTTCAGTCTGTCCTTTTCTTAGTTACCTGTTTCCTCTCTCTACTGCTTCTTATTCCATTCCTCTCTTGTATTCTCATTTTATATTTAAATCTCTCCACCACAGCGACTCATCCCAGTATCTCCCTTCTTTCCTACCAACTTTCAGTCCTAATTATGCCTTTCAGTTTGTTCCCACCACTACCTCACCCCTCTCAGGTCTACCTCTCCTTTCTCCACATTGTCTCCCATTCAGACTGGGTATCAGCAAAGAGACATTGAGTGCTTTAGAAAGGCAACTTTTCTACTCTTCATACTGATACCGAGGACCAAGTCATCCACAGCAGAAAGCAGCTCAACCCCTACAGGCTGCAGATGGCATATTTGTAGAATGTGATTGTCAAGTTCTTAAAGTCAGGCCTTATGGTAGGTGAACACAGGTTTTTCAGGTCCTTATAATTTAGCCAACTTGCTTAATTTTCCATAAGAACAGTCAAAGAGTTGTCCTTAAAATCTGGAGTATCCCTTGCCAATCTTTGACTCTTGCTCTGAAATACAAGAAAGATACGAGTGAACAGCAGTAGGTTTGGGGTTTTTTCTTCTTCTTTAAAACAAAGTAGAAAGCATGTTTATCTTACAATGTGCTTTACAAATTTTTCCAGCAAATAGAGGGAATTCTCAGCTCCAAATAGTTAAAAGTTTGCCTACATTTGTTAAAGACTTGGCAAAACATATCTTACACTTACATAGCTGTAGGCTAAACCTCTTAAGATTCAGAATGCTTCTTATCCTAGGACAGTGTATAAAGATGAAGGAAGATACCTACAACTTTTCCATCTTTTGCAGACAGATCCAATAGTGTGATAAGGAAGGGTAAAAAACAAAGCAAGAAATCCCACTACAAGTAGCTTCTCCAAAGCTGAATAGACCATGTTTTTTCAGGATAGGAATCAGTCACATTGGAACTTCGTTTCTTCAGGACACTAACTTCTGTTACCATAAAAGTGTATGCCATGGATATAGTCTAACCTGGAAAACGCTGTCCTGACCATTCTGACACTCTGAAAAATGTAAGAATCTGAGATAAGGTCCTTTTGTCCTGAGGAGGTACCATACTTCATTAGTTTCATCTTGCTTTGGGCATACTGCATGGTCTTGCTCAGGAAAACATTACAGGAAGTAGATAGAAATCTTCACAACCATGTCAGGATTTCACAAGCTTGTACAAAACATGTAGACGTGGCACATCAAGACATGGTTTAGTAGGCATGGTGGTGTGCATTGATGGCTGGACTTGATGATCTTGGAGGTCTTTTCCAACCTGAATGATGTTATGATTTTACAAGCTTGCTTAATCTTACAAGTTTTTTCACCTTTGTCTACTTCTTCCTGAGGGTGGTTAGTAAACTTGTGTTTAATTCCCTACACAGTTTTTAAACTACTTCTAAAGAAAAATCTACTGCTATTAATCACACAATTATTATTAATGATTTACATATTGTGATATGGCTATTGCTGAGAACAGTCACATTTCATCAGCAAGAAAGAGCAGAGAGGTTCGATCGCATGTCCCAGTTTTTATGCTGCACATGTTCTGACTGTGATTACTGTAATATGAAATTCATGTGCATTTATTTGTGTTGTTTCCATAACATAATAGTAACAAGCAAAACTGATCAGAACATTTTTTTATAATAACACATTAGTTATGTAAAAATAAATGTTTACAATTTCAAACTTTGTACAAAAGGTTCTTAATGCCATTTTAGAAAAGGACTAAACATGATGCATCACCTTTACTAAAAGGAATGGATGAGAGATGAAATAAAGATGAGATTCACCAGAAAATAGCTTTTCTGACCTCATCTGGCTTTTTTCTTTCCCTGCAGAGCTGTATTTCCATGCTGTCCAGGATCACTGTTACAGCAAATTGACCAACTAGAGAAATCTTAAATACAAAAAATACTGAGGCACTCTTCTGCTCTTTATGTGTGGAAAGCACATAATTTGTTTTCCTTACTCTACAATATAAATACTTTAAAGTAAGATTGTGTAGATAGATGCATAACTACATGGGACACAATGTACTTTAAATTCTCAATTTTCTTGCACCATTCACTAGGTAAAAGCATGATGCTGCAGTGATTTATGGCCTTAATGAGTATGTGTATTCCTGGTTTAACAGCAGTAGAGTGAAACATGCAAATAAATGTTTGCAAGCTTTGGGCTCAAGCAAATGCAAGCCATTCTTACATTAACATAGATATTAAAATAAAATTCTCACATTAAAATAGCTAAAATAATTTTCTGTCTTTTTAATGGAAAGGTATTATATTTTCTAAAAGGTGGTGAAGAAAAATGAGAAAGACACAAGGAAAATGGGGAAAATAACAGAATATTTTCCCCTTCATCTGACACATAACAGCTGTGATTTTGTCCATTTTCAATGTGCTGTAACAAATTGTCTTTTCTGTTGATTATTTATGTCATTAACAGGCATCGAAGAAGAATTTTTAATGATTTTTCTTCTATCTGTATCATTAATGTTTTATGATACGGTAAACTTTTAAAGCTGGGAAACTCCAGAATGTTTTGATCATACAGTACCAAAAGATGATGCTTGAATCCTAACCTTATCTACAGGATAATTGTGAACTTAGTTTCGACAAAGGGAAACCTATGTTTATCATCCGGTATTTGTTTTAATTAGTTTGCCTTATCTATTTTAACTCCCTGCAGAAATGCCAGTTGTGATGCAGCATATCAGCATCACCCAGCCCTTCTTGTTAGGTACTCTACATAGCTCTTTTTATTAGCAAGGAAGGACATATGCTCCAGCCTTCCTCTTCCTCATCAATAAACTTATTGTGCCCAAACATCAAGGTTGTTCTGCATGTGTGCTGAAGGCTCCCTAAAGCATGGGGTTTATTTCATGTGTACACAGGTGCCTCCTGATTTGCTCCTTGTAACAAGAGTGTGGTTTGGCAACTAGCTTGCACAGAGAGAAAAAAATCACGTAACTTGTTCTTAATTGCCCCTCTTTTAGACACATTCAAGAGAAGCAAGGGAATAGATGAATTGCTCTGGTGCTGGCACCTGACAGCCAAATACACATTTCCTGGGGAGTGGAAAAGGATTTAGCCGTGTACCTCTCCTGTATAATGCATGATCAGTAAGCCCAGCATGACAAGAGATGAGCTGAAATGACCCTAGAGTAAGCAGTGACCAGAAGCAATTCACCTACTTCTCATTAGTCCTTAACCCCTTTAAGATCTCTGGGGGAAAAGAATCTTCAGGCAGGCAAACCCAGGGAGATAAATTGCATTTGCAAGCTGCAGATCACCCAGGATGACAGGTGAAGAATCCTTCAATACCCTATGGCACTAAATTTTTTGAGAGGTGTGCTACACAGCCTTTCATGGAGGATTTTGAAGGTCATGTACTGTTACTCTTCTCAGTCACATCTCATGACAAGCGATGCTGTGGTCTCTGCCTTGTGACAGGAGTAGCAGCAAAATGCTCTGCCATCAGGCATGCTTTGGTCGTATATCACAAATTTGTCCCTGGCTCATGAGCACATTGTAGAAGCACCCACCACCTCACCAGGCATTCATGCATAACTTGCCCAGGCATACGCTGGCCATGTTACTATGCAGGCATAACTGTGTGAAAGAAGAGCTGTGGAACCACCACAAAAGGGACCAGCAAAAATTGGTCTGCAAAAATAATTCACTGTGTCTGCTGCTGTACTAATGTGAACTAGCATAAGTAGAGCAAGCTGCTAACTTCCACAGCTATGTCTTTTCCTCCTTGCAATTTAAAATAGATTTCTTAATGCTAGCTAATCCTCTAAAACTGTAAATGCCAATAGACTGCACAATACAAAAAAAAAGTTTACCTACAGCAAAACTGGAAGGAAGACTTCTACTTTTAGGTAGCTAGTTTGACAAAATTGTTCTTCAAAAGTGAGGTGATATTTCCACTAGTTAATACACAGTACAGTTAAGTTTCATGGTCTGTAGATTCAACGACATGGAGTTTATATTAATAACATTTAGGCACAGCAACAGTGCCACCAGATATTCCTGCAAGGGTTTTGAGGATAGGCCCTGAGATACCTTGCAGGGAAAGGACAAAAGGTGGGTTAGCAGTGGAAGTAGAGGGATATGTCATAGGACTGTTTTACTGCTTGATTTAAAACTTTTGAAAATGGAAGTAATTTTCAGGTTTTATAACCACATTTTTCAACAACTATGAAATATACTGAAGTCTCATCCAACCAAAGCTCTTACAGGTTCATGTAACTATGTCAGTAGTCTTTTCAGAATATGCTTAAATAACTTAAATAACACTTCCTTTGTGTGTGTAGAGCACATGATAATGTAGAGGCATAAAGTACATAATGTTCAGAAGTATGGGCTAAAAGTCAGAATTCTTCTGTGGTATAAAAATGTGATGCTTTTATGAGACAATATTTCAGGACTTCATGGAGGTAGAAATATGTGTATTTTAATATAATTTGCGATGCCTCTTATGTTGTCCCAGTACCCCTGCCAAATTTACTCTGACGTATTGATAACCTAAATATTCTTCTCTTTTATATGTCAGGGTACATTATCATTTCTGTTTAATTGCCCTTTTGTTCTGAGGTGCTTTATAAGGACATTTCAAATATCATTGAATAATAATAAAAAAAAGTGCAGCTACTGGTAATTCTGCATATCTTGTGTTCAAGGAAAACACAGAAATGTGGCACTGCATGAAAACAGAGGTTGAACTAGGTCACAAGACACATTTTCTTGAGGATCCAATCATTTTCAGTTTCTTCTTGGGCTCTGAAGGCCATAAAAAATGAATCCTGAGCAAATAATGTTTAAAACATAAAGTCACCAAATTACTTTCTTGGTATAACCAAAAGAGAAAAGGAATACATGCTAAAAAATGAATAGACTTTATTTAATGTATCATTCCTGAAACTACCTATTCATGTAAAATACATGAATCCCAGAAGCAAATTCTATTCAGGGATCCAAAGTAAAGTGCTCCTCTGGGCAAACCTCCCATTCAAAACAAGCTTCTATGTTTCTGCAGAGTCGTTTTGACATATACACACAGTGGATGATTCCATATTCATCGACACGACAACATAGCTCTTAAAACCCCAAACCTATAAAAAGAAATGGTCTGGTTACAGGTTGCTGATCATTGAGAAGAATGCCAGCCTTCAGTACCAGTTCACCAGATACATTCAGTAGGGTTGTTCTTAACATGTCGCATGGAACAAAACAGAGACTGCAGTCTCATAGGTTTCCTTCTCTTATTTTGCTTTTCTTGATTTATTACTAAGATAGTACTTTACTTCTAAGAAAAGATTCCTACAACTAAGCTCTTACAGTCAGAAGAAGATTAGAAATAGGAATAGCAAAAATATAGCATTGAAAATATATCCCAAGATTTTTTTACTCTTGTTAGTATACTAATACATGCTAATGCTATACATACTAGAGATGAGATTTCCATTAAATGGTGTGCTTGATTTAATATTACATATTAATAAATACTGAAATATTACAAATAAATCCATCTACTAGATTTTTTTTCTTATTTCAGAAATAAGGCTGGGGAGGTAGTTGCAACTTTGACAGCTACTGTAAAACAATACAATATTATATAAAATACAGTTACAATGCAATATAGCTCTACAGACACAACACATGAGAGAACCTCAAGGATTTAGTAAATCACTGTATGGTATGAAATGTTCAGCACTGCACTGTTGGTTAAAGACCAACCTGTTTTGACAGGTCAGGCATTTCAGTGATCCCTCACTAACAAACAAACAAATAAATAAATAAATGGCAGTAAAACTGAGTGTTAGGAGGCGGCCCAGTCTGCTTTATAGCACAGACATGTAAAATCTTGATGTCATGAAGAAGTCACAATAACATTCAGTAGAAAGGTATGGAGTAGAAACAATTTACTGGCCTTGCTTTAAAAGAAATTATGTAAAAATTTCCCAGGTGATTTAGGCATAAAATGTAGTTTTTACTTTTTAATCAAAGAATATGAATTTAGTGATTAAAATATTTGTTGCTAATAAATGTTAATGATATTATGTGGTTTTATTAGTTGCAGAGAGTTGGTAAAATTGTGAAAAAATCGTGGTGCTTCAGTTTGATTTCCTTTTTCCAGTTACTTTTAACTCAAAACTTTTAACATCTAAGAAAGATAAGTTTAATTTTGTGTTAAACTAAATGTAGTGCACCTTGACAATTATTTTTTCACATTTCTGTTACCTATACCTTTTAGACAAACATAAACAATTGTGGGTATTGTTTTAGAAATTCAGAAAATCAAGAAATCAGCTTGGTTTTGCAGTTTTACATACAGTTATGAAAAAAATGAACTATAGTGTTTAATTAGGAGCTTTCCTGAATCAAAGTTTCAGCTAGTGGCCTTTACTGGAGAGAACTGTCTTTTATAAGGGAGTTTACTATCTCCATTTAATAAGAGAAAACAAATAAAACACGAGTATAATAGAAAGACTAAATCTTTTGCTTGATTTGAATACATATTTAATGTAATTCTCCTCATAAAGACCTTTTTTTTTTTCTAGAACCACCTATATGGACAGTATCTGAGCTGATGTTGCTGGTTAGAGTTTTTGAATGAACCCAACAGACTTAAAGGATAATATAATTTTCAAAACCTACCTGTGCACTGTGAAAAGTAAAAATACACAAATATTAGGGTCAATGATTGCCGTCTTTAAGCTTTGCTGACCCGACCTAGTTTCAAGCGCGAACAAGTTTAATTTCTGCCAACAGTATGGATGTAGCATTACCAAGTTCAGTTCTGGTGAGCCACGTCCTAATGTTGCTATTTGAGCGTGCTATGAAGGCTGTGCTGCGTTCTGTTCTGGCCATGCTTCCACCACTCAGATGAGTTACACTCTGTTTACCCATGCTATCATAATTCAGTATGGAATTCTGACACCTGAAATGGTTCTCTGACCTACGTTTAGTTTTTGCTGTCATGGCAAGATTGTTCCTGGTACTTGAGGTAGCACATTTGAAATTGTCTGTGATGTCTCTCCCTCAGTTCTATGCTGCAGACTGCAGTGTAGACCAGTATGCTCCCAAATAACACCAAAATACTTCTAAGTGCATTTTGAAAATGCAAGATCCCTAACCACTTATGTATAGGAAAGCAGGCCAAATGAGTGTGTTTCCTTCCTTTTGCTTCTTATTGTATGCATTTTTCTGATGCTGTATCACTTTGGACAGAACTACGTCATCTTTGTCAGTAGTGCTGACCCACCAGCCTTCTACTGAAACATGCTGGGGCTGAACTCTGAACATGTGGTTTATGCAAAAGTGTGGCTGAAAATGCAGAGAGGATGACCATTGTCATCAGCTACACCTGAAACATCCAATTTTATTTCTCCATACTTGAGGATTTTATCATATTCAAAAGAGAACATCTGACAGAATTAGCTTAATGTTGCATGATGAGGGAACCAGCAAAACTGAGAGACAGCAACTGCTGGCAAAACTATACCTGCACTGGGGGAAGATCACACCACTTTCATTGTAGTTGTACTGTTTCAGAATGTTAAGGGATTTGGGACATTGACTGTGGTCAGAGAATCACTGATTAGGATACAGCAGCAGTACCATGTCTAAAAAGTTTAGATTTTCTAACAACGAATAACATAATACAGTTTGATTCACTCTCCAGAAGTTTAACTGATAATTTACATCTTAAATGTCGGTGCTGTACAAGTCCTCTCCAAAACTATATTTGCCTACCTATATTCTGGCATTCTTACTGCAGTCTGATTAGGAGCCAGAAAATATAATGCATGCAGTTTACAATTTACATGTGAATAGGAGATGTCCAAAGACAATGCAGCTGTGAATTTGAGAACAGACCATAGCCACGGACATTGCTGAAATTGCCAAAAGTGAAAAAAACCAAAATGGCTAGGGGATTTACAGAATAGATTATTGAATTGAGCAAGTAACAACAATGAGGGAAAACAATTAGGAAAAAAAAAAGAGAAAGACTGGGAGGTTAAGCAAAATGTAAAGATAGGCTAGGAATGCAGTAGTTCTATTTGACCTAACAGAACATGTGAGATGTAATTTCTGAGAGAATGTCTTTTATGAAAAAGTTACAATGTTGGGAGAGAAAAATGGGCATATACTTGCAGTGCACACTTTCTGGGGAGGTGAAGTGTCCATCTGAGTACCCAAAATTTGCTATTTCAGTTACCACTGAAAGCGCATGTTAAGAGTGTTAACAGCTGACCCAAAGCAAATCTTACATCTTCCTAGAAGCCCAGCTTTGCTAAATTACTGAAGGCATTTTGACAAAGGCTACTTTACTATATTCATAGAAAATGCTAGGAAGATGTTGTAGGACAGAAGGAATTTGGGTAATATTTCTATCCAGCAGTGTAAACAGATGGTATGAAGGACTATAAACTACAGGCCTGCCTGTCCTCTACTCCTCTTTTAACTTTTTTCTTTTTAATCTTTGTACCTTTTAAAGAAAAAATTAATGCTTAAATTCCTCTGTGCAAAACAAAATCAGTCAGCTTAGTAAGAACTCAAAGTCAGATGCTTTATCAATTGATGTAGGGCACTGTCAGAAATACGCATTATGATTAAAAAGGGTCCTAGAGTGCTCTTTGGCTCCGAAAGTAGTTTAAAGACACTGGACTCTGGCTAAATTCCATCACTATAATATTTCTAGGAAAGTTCACACAAATCAAATGTAACAGAAGTCCACCCATTAATAAATCTTCATATCCTTTCTTCTTAAAAGAGTTGAGGTTTGCTAGTAAGTTAAGGTCTCAACATGAGAATTCAGGGTAAAAGAGGGTAAATAAATGAGTATTAGTGTATTAACTCCAACAGGCTCATAATAAAATTTTAAGTAATATTTCAGCCTGAACTCTAGAATCTCACTTCATTATAATTTGTGTCTAAAATAGTGTTTCCTTCCCATAAGTTCCTCAGCTGAAAAACCTATTACTGAATGTGAAAGATATAAACCTTGGGTTCTGAAAAAAAATCCCACAACCCAATAGAGAATGGATGAACAGTAACAATGTTAGCACTTCCTAACATTAACATTTTTCCTTTTACAGAAAAAATATTCATAAAGGAACTGCTTGTTGAGAGTTTTGTTTAATACAGTAACTCTCCTTTATCCCCTGCACCTATTGCAATTTCCCATATATTTTGTGTTTTTCTTCAAATGCAAGGAGTCTGAAAAATGCTAAGAGTATTTGAAGGGTAGGGAAGTGAAGCTTCGTCTTTCTTCTATAGGCCCCTGTGATCGCTCTCTCACCCAGTAGCTTTCTGCAAACCTCCAAAGTCAACTGGAGTCTTGGCAGTGACTCATCCTGAGCTGCATCCCTGCAGTCCATGCATACACAATTGCCATTTCTCAGAAAGAGAGACTTCTATTCCACCCAGAGTACATGGTCACATAGTTTTGTCTATTACAATTAACTTCACTCATGCTTGTTCACTTCTTCTCTTCCAGTGATGTGAATGAGGTTTTGAATGTTCTCAGGGGGTTGGGTTTGTGTTTTTAATATGTGTGATTATGTGTGCATTTATTTATATAAATGTAACGTGCTATGTCCTTGTTAGAGAAGCTACGTCAGAGAAATTTTATTGCAACTGATTTGTAAGACAGCAGTGTATATGACCTTTACCATTTTGGAGAGCTCATTTTCCCAATTGTTCAAATGCAGAGATAGAGGGAAATGGGAAGACCACTGCTATTGGCTTGTGGTACTTGCCCAAACATGCACATTATAAAATAGAGGTAGCTGATCAGATGCTCTCTTTTATGTCATCAGGATTCTAGTCTATCTCTGCCATCCTTAATTGTCACATTGGGTCACTTTCTCAGCACACTTCACACATTTTTCTTTATGCAACCTGTAGAAAAAACACTGGGGTGATAAAGCTGGGAAGTAGCTAGCTGGCCAGCTGGCCAATTACAGGCAGGTTTTAATTAATTAAACTGCATTTATCTTTGTTATAGAGTTAATTGAGTGATACCTTGCTAAGCCTTGGATAGGTATTTTTACAGAGGAAAATTGAAAAGCCTACGCTTATAACATTTTAACCACCTCTCTACACATTAAACATATAAGAGACATACAACTAGATTAAAAAATAAAAACTATTTCCTATTTCTCAGCTATTTTACCAATCAGTGTTCTGATCCTGTATTGGCTACACCCTATACTGAGTTAGTTGCTGTTGCTCCATGCAGCAGGTCTACTGTTACTTCTTGTGAGATGGTAATTTTCCAAGTAAAGCTTCAATATCCTGTTTCATATAGTAGGAACCACAAGGAATTTTATTTCCTGAAAATTCATCATTAGAACTGCAATTTTTTGAAGCCCAATGAAATTTATTGTCTAATATGTTAAGGATGAAACAATATAGACAAAAATTCACTTGATGTTTTATCATGCTCCTTTTTTCATAATGAATAAGCCATTATCCCAACGTCAGTTTTCAGCTAAGTTGAGCTTTGTTTATCTGTCAGGGCTTGCTGACTTTCCACATGCTGTTTCGACTGCAAAAGAGAAGGCTTGTTATAAATAACAAGCAAGTATGTATTTGTATGTATGTTTACAAGACATAGATTTCTAGTCAAATGTGAAATCTTGGGTTCCTAGAAATAAACCTTCCACCCTAACTAAACACTTTTTAACAACAAAATGAAGCTATTTTCAGCAAAGCACTTGCGGTTACCACTGAAATCAAAACATAGAATGCCATGATATTTTACCACATGAAAACATGGGCGGAAGAATCAGGAATACAACTTTTGTATCATTAGCTTATTTCTTTTTTATACCTTTATACTCTATTCAAATTTCTCCTCACAGAACACAGTAAAAAAGCGAAAGATACAAGAAAACAAGCAGACAGTAAATATTGCTAAAAATACAATTTATTTTCCATGGAAATTCCAACAATTCTAGGAGTTGATGAAATTCTACTCTTTGTCCCAGTCAGAAGAAATTCCTGTGTTAATGCAATTAAATATGGCAAATGACATTTGCATGTAAACACACACTTACATAAACAATAGTATCATCTAACAATTCAAAGTAAACTGGAACTAAAAAGTTAAAATATTTTCAGACATTTGGGAAAACATCCAAGTAGTCCAAGAGAGACTTTATTTTTACAGTTACTAAAAATAAATCAAGAAATTAGTCATATTAGAGACAGTTAAGACCATGACCACAAAGAAACCTGCCAGGTTTGATATTTGTGTAGGTGATCCAGCCATGAAGTGAAGGGGGTGATACATATGAGCTGATACCCGTCTTAATAAGATGCACCTCCAGATGGCAATTTGAGGTACCTTTTTCCTCAGCAAACTTTTGGAGATGCCTGTTGTTAACTCATACCATTGTCTCTGTATTCTTCATGAAAGAACTTCAAAAGTACTTTTATGTCTTATGTACCTCAGTAAAGTACCTAGTACCAGGTGAAATAAGTCTTTATTCAGAAGCAAGATGGGAATATTCTACAATTGCTTCTTCTCTTCATCTCTGTTACCTTGTCCCTGGCAGTATTTTTTACATAATCTATAGCCTGTTTAACTTCTTGTGAGGAACTTCATTCTGCTTAACCCAAGTGGCAATCCATATCTATCTCCTATGGTTTCTTCCATCAAAACCAGCTGTGAGCATACCATTTACCTTCAAGATCTCCTGCATAGTGCAGACATTAAGTTTTTTAAGCCAGATATGGGGAATTTAGCTGTTTAAAATGTCATTGGAGCTGGTTTTACTTAATTCAATAGCTCAGCTTTGTACTTCTGTAGTGAAAAAAAATTTTTGTTAGTAAAAGATAATTTCAAAGTTATCCTTAGTAACACTGATCTAGAATCCTCATATTACCTTCAGATGTACTTCAGAAATCTTATATTATTATATTATATTACTTTAAAAATCCTTCAAGAATACAAAAAAAAACCCCACCACCACCCCAATCTTGAAGAATTGCAAAATAACTTAATATGCCCGGAAAGATGCCATTAGTAATCCAAACCAAATGAATTCTAGGGAATATTGCTAGGAATTTTAAAGGTTTTTAAGATTGTCAGGAGTGTTTGGTAGACAAGCTTTTAAGCTGATTTTAACGTTTTGTCAAGTTCATGGTGGCAAGTTCACTATGTTTTCTGTTATGCTGCTATATGATTTGATTTTTGCACTGGGTTGTTTTGTCTGCCCTTATCTAAGTCTTACGTTTTCCTCTAAACCCATGAGCAGTATTAATTAGACAGAATTCTTGCAGAGTTTAAAACTTAAATGCAATCAGTGAAATTTATTTTGGTTTAATCAGATTTGCTGTATATGAATAACACACGTTTTATAGATACTGCTGTACTACTATATTTCTGTTTGAGAAAATCTTGCAAGCTGTCTTGGAGAACTATGATCCCATGTGAGTTTTTTACTCCCTTAACCATGTTTGTGTCATACACAGGACAGGAAAATTTTCTGTAAAAAGAAATATCCTACTCTCTGGTGAGAAAGGCATACCTATGTACATATACATGAACTCATGCAGTACTAGTAACGAGTCTTTCAGAACAAAATTTTGATGCATGTCTCATGCAGTGTATTTCCAGTCAGCTCTATATGCTCTTTTGCTTTTTCAGTTTATCTCAATGAGCGGGTTTTTTTATATTGCTGCATACTTGACACTGCAAATAAGGAAACTACAATTGCAAATCTATTTTCTATGTTTCAAATTTTTTGAGAGGCCAGCTATTTATGTACAAGATGTCATGCATCATCCAACTTATACCAGCATTTGGGGTTCTGATTTTGTAAGTATCTTCACTTGGAAAGATTATGTTCACCAGACACTGAAAATTGTGATGTTCTGTTCTTCCAGAGGTGAGAAATTTTACAAATTACTTAAATGTAGCCTTCCCCTTCTACTGCTTCTATCCTCAACTCTGTGTTGACCAAATCTTCTGGAACGGCACAAAAATTAATTTATGACTCTTCAAGCTATCACTAAAAGCAAAAATATCTTACAGCTGAAAGGATGATTAGCATATATTAGACTAAGCAGTAATTTAAAAAAATTGTGATCCTTTTTTTTATTATTTTTTCTGTTAACAGGATGATTTCAAAGTTTAATAGGAGTAGGTTTAACAAAGAAACAGACCAAAACCCCACCACTGAGTGATCTTTTCTTTTCACTTAGAGGTGGGTTGGTAAGTGTTGTGGTTTAACCCCAGCCAGAAACTAAGCATCACACAGCCACTCATTCACTCCCCCCTGGTGGGATGGGAGAGAAAACCAGAAGCGTAAAAGTGAGAAAACTCATAGGCTGAGATAAAGACAGTTTAACATGGAAAGCAAAAGCCGTGTGCATGTAAGCAAAGCAAAACAAGGAATTCATTCACTACTTCCCATCGGCAGGCAGGTGTTCAGCCATCTCCAGGAAAGTAGGGTTCCATCACGTGTAATGGTGACTTGGGAAGACAAACACCACCACTCCGAACATCTCCCCTTCCTTCTTCTTCACCCAGCTTCATATGCTGAGCACGACGTCCTATGGTCTGGAATACCCCTTTGGTCAGTTGGGGTCAGCTGTCCCAGCTGTGTCCCCTCCCAACTTCTTGTGCATCCCTAGCCTCCTCACTAGGGTGAGGAGGGGTGAGGTGAGAAGCAAAAAAGGCCTTGACTCTGTAAGCACTGCTCAGCAGTAAGGGAAACATCCCTGTATTGTCAACACTGTTTTCAGACCAAATGCAAAACGTAGTCTTATACTAGTGTCTATGAAGAAAATTAACTCTACCCCAGCCAAAACCAGCACTGTAAATGAAAAAAAAATTTTCATTCTGCTAGTGCCTAAACACATACTTGTCTTTACTCACATACATTTGTGTGGAGACTTTGCATTTGCACGTAGTATTTGCAAAATCGAGGTCCATATTTAAGCATTACATTTCATTAAGATTTCTAATAATCTAAAAAATAGACCAGGTAGAGAAAAAGTGTTGTGTTCTCCCAGTGTTCTCCAGGATGGAGTTTTCCACAGGTAAAACCCTACAAATTCCTGTCTCCGGAAAGGATTATCTAGAATTAAGAGGACACACACACACAAGACACTCAGGGAATCCATGTTCTGTTCCCAGGGCCTGTGCGAATGCACTTTGTCACTTTCTTTTCTCTTTTCCTCCCCACATGCTCCATCTTGACAAGTTAGAATATAAGACACTTAAAGCCATTTCTCATACACCCCAGGGAACACTTTATGTTGTCATAGTATGACAAAAGAACATTTGTGCAAAGGGAAAATACACTCTGTTATGGACTGAAAATTGTAAATTGGGGGAGAAAAAAAATTCTAGAATGGTGAACTTTGCCACACAAGACTTACAGCATTTCATGTTTATTTTCATTAGGCTGTCTAGACAGGAAGGGACAAAGACCATCAAAGAAATATTTTCAAAACACCTTACAAACTAAATAATGCCTTTACAAATCTTCAGGTGTATTATACTAAGAGGTCATAATGAGTGTGTAGTGCTATGTGAGTGTTGGTGTGAGCCTGAGTCCCTCTCAGGGCGGATCTACAGCCTGTGTGAGCTTCCCAGTGCCCACCACTGCAGATCAAGCTCAGATTCCACTTCGAGATACCCCTACTTCTGTCTATGACATGCAGCCAAAAAACCACACTGGTATTTTTTGATCTACTTCCAGAGTCCACTCTGCATGCTTTAATGAACAGAACTGTGTTCTATTTGTATTTGTAGACAAAAGGGTAAAATCAAGCCCATAAATTTGTACTCAAACATCTAAAATGTAGTTTGTTTTCAGAAGTTCTGAGCTTGGAGAAGCTCTGATTTCAATGGTGTAGGTAATTGTTCATTTTTCATCAGTTAACATTGTTTGTTAACATTTATCAATGATCTGGATGCAAGAGTTGAATGCACCTTTTGCAAGTTCGCTGATGATACTAAACTGGGAGGTGCTGTTGACTCTCTTAAGGGACAAGAGGCCTTGCAGAGAGATCTAGAGAGATTGGACAATTAAGCAATGATTAATGGGATGAAATTTAACAAGTCCAAATGCCGGACTCTGCACCTAGGATGGAGGAATGCTGGGCACAAGTCTAAATGGGGAGAGGAATGGATGGAGAGCAGCCCTGCAGAAAGGGACCTGGGGGTGCTGGTCCACAGCAGGGTCAATGTGAGTCAGCAGTGTGCCCTGGCATCCAAGAGGGCAAACCGCATCCTGGGGTGCATCAAACACAGTACAACCAGCCAGTCAAAAGAGGTGATTACACCACTGTAGTGAGTGTTGGTGTGGTCAATGAGTACTGTGTGCAGTTCTGGGCCCCACAATTTAAGAAGGTTGTGAAGATCCTCAAACGCATCTGGAGGAGGGCAGCAAAGCTGGTGCAAGGGCTGGAAGGCATAGACTGTGAGGGATGGCTAAGGACTTCGGGGTTGTGTAGTCTGGAGAAAAGTAGGTTGAGGGGCAACCTCATTGCTCTCTACAGCTTCCTGAGGAGAAGCGGAGAGGGATGTGCTGAGCTCTTCTCTGTGGCATCCAGTGATAGGACATGTGGGAATGGTTCAAAGCTGTATCACAGGAGGTTCGGACTTGACATTAGGAAACATTTTACTGAGAGGGTGGTCAAACACTGGAACAGGCTTCCTAAAGAGTTGGTCAATGCCCCAATCCTGTCAGTGTTTAAGAGATATTTGGACAATGCCCTTAATAACATGCTTTAACTTTTGGTCAGCCCCAAAGTGGTCAGAAGCTGGACTAGATGATAATTTTAGGTCCCTTGCAACTGAAATATTGTATTCTATTCTATACTATGCTGTGCTAAGCTATGCTATGGTGTTCTATTCAAACAGCCATACACAGTATTTTAATTTGCCCATTATTGCTTCTAGAATATTTCATCCCTTTTCATTCCTTCTCTTCAATAAATGAGGAAATTTGTGATTATCAGCATTGCATTAAAGTGTTCCATGAGATGTACACATGTGGAAAGATATATGTGTAGAGGAGAGAATTGTTTGTCCAGAAAGCCTGAGTATAAGGAATATGCTCTTCATGTTCTGTTAGTGCTTATCTTGCATACCTTGCTTGTAGAGAAAAAGTATGCAGCTTTTATTTCAAGGAGAAAATGATCAAAGGGAAAGCCTGGAAAAGTTTTGGGGAAACTATCTCTACTTCTCTTTGCCTTTGAGTTCAAACAATAATCTATAAATCCAATTTAAACTTGTAATATTATATTTCACATTCTCCTTGCTCATCTGCCTACTACAATTCCCCACACTCTTGGCAAATCAATTCAACCATCTCTAGAAATGATCCTGGAGAGAGAGTCATCACTTGAGACTAAAGATTGTTTTAAAATTATTTTGTTTTCATGCTTTATTTATGAGAAGTCAGTGTGTGTTCTGAGCACATATGTATTTGTGTGTGAATGCAAGAGGCCTACTGTTTTTATGACTTTTTTTTGAAGTCTCTAGTATGAAGGATATTCTGATTCTACCTCCACATTTGCAGTTATGCCACAAGTGGTATTTATTTCAATATGCACAATATAAAATTATTCATATTATTCATCTTCAGTCACTAGCATGAAGTGAATATAATGTGCTGTTTAGAAATACATTCAGTGTCATTCCTGGAAACAACAAAATTTTGAGTATAGCTGCAGCTGTCATTATGCCATACTATAGATACACACTGTCAAACACTGTAAATTCCCAAGTTACAAATCTCTTGAAATTTCATAATAGTTCTCTCTAAACAATGCTTTTTGTTTGTTGGTTGGTTGATTTAGAGCAAACTGTTCAAAACCACATAATTACTGAATATTTGTAAGTCCTATCACTCAGTTATACATTTTATTTCTTTATTTTCTTTATTTTTTAGTTTGGAATTATTTGCATAGACTAAGTTTATCCTGTATGTATGAATACCAGCAGCTATTGGCAATAGTTTGCCTAGATACCTGTTTGTCTTACAGGATGAAACATCTCTAATTGACATATTTCTCCTGAGAAGTTTTTTTTTTCTCTGATATTCAGAGGTCACTGTATGTTCTTGACACCACTATTTATCACTGTGTGAATGTTTGAGTATTTGTTCAGAAGGCCATTCTGATTTACAGTCATTTAAATGTAACAGTGGCAAAAAGACTGGGTGTATGCAAAAGATCAGTTTCGCTGCAGCAAGACCACTACGGAGACCAGGAAAACTTGAACATGGTTAGGGATAAATGTGGATAAAGAGAATTTATCTGTTCCTTCCTACATGAGTGTACCTATTTCTTATCTATCCCACACAAGCAATGATTCCCACATAGTAATTTATCACAGTTCCTCTGTATATAACCATGCATATGTTATATTACAAAACCATAAAGAGACAGTAAAAAGAACAAAAGGGGCAATCATTATTTTCTGCTTTGGTGGGAAAAGCACATGATTCTGAAATAATATCTTCAGTACATCTTGGGAATATGCAAGGAAGAAATCTTGACTCCCAAGAGCAGAGCTTCAACTCAACCATTTAATGGAACAGTATATATCGAGATTATACTTTTAACAACATCAGAGTCAGAGATAATTTTGAAATTCTTAAAATTGAATTTATCCTCTGCAGCTTTTTACACAGTAGGCAAACTACTGAAAGTTCTCACAAAGGCATCCAAATCCTTTAATTGTCTTCTTTCCAACTGTATTTGGCTTAACAAACTCTTCAGGATTTCTTAACACACCTTACAAAGACTAAGCATACTGTCTTTGCATATTAAATAATAAATTATTATTACTATCATGCCAAACTAGTGAACCAGACTGCCAGAATTTAAATCTCTATTAATTACCATAGTATGATAAGTATGTAAAACACTGTAAATATTGAGCATTTTCTCAGTATTAGTTGAATACATTTTTAAGTGAATAAACTTTTCTGCCATCAAGGCCATATAAAACCCTCAAATAATATGCTAAGCTTTATTAGTAAAGGAACCAAGAAAATACTCTTGACTTACAAACATAAAATACATTTGAGTCTTACTATCTACGTTAAAAACAATGTAGTAACAAAAAATCCAGAAAAGACACAGGATTAATAGCAGGAATACAAAGATATCTATACCAAAAGGACACAGACATTTATCAGAACTTGGTGAATTTCAGAGGAAGCTGTGCTGAGAAACTGCTTAGGTATTTTTAGAAATCCTACTATGTGATCAGGAGGGAAAAAAATTGCAATGTGATTGTGAACAATATTTTTTTCAACATATTGATCACAATGATAACATATTTATATTTCTTTAGACAAAATAGGATTCAAAGAATAGCCAATGAATTAAAAAGGAAAAGAGTTCGAACTGTTGAAATATCTGTGCATATGCATCTGTCATATCTATATATAGAATCATAGAATTATTTGGTTGGAAAAGACCTTTAAGGTCAAGTCCAACTGTACCTGTCCACTACTAAGCCATGTCTCTACGTATATACCAGTATCTATCCAGATTGATATATATCAATATGTAATACATCTATGATGCACATTGTAAGTATAAACCCCATAACCATATTTTTGTAATAAGGCAAAGGTATTATTTAGATCTTGTTTTAAGACTAGATATTTTTATGAAGAATAAGATTTTCTTAAATTCAATGGCTCACACATGAATTTCTATGCAATATTTCTTTTCAGAGACATAAGCCAACCATTAACTTCATAGTTTTAGAACAAATTTTTAATTTAAGGATATTTTTCCTCAATTAGCCCCACCAGATTTTATATATGTCTTTTGAAGTATGTTGTTCTAGTAACTATGCATGAGACTCAGAATACAAGACTTCATGGTTAATTGTTCGGAATTGCTGTGGTCATTTCTATCTTTTTAACACCCAGTTCCCATTCCTCACAGGTCTTCCAAAAACTATTGTATTACTGTCTCATGCATCAGTATTTTACAACAAAATCTAAAGAACTGAAGAAGCAGTTAAAAGTGAAACAAAATACAATAATAACTAATACATGAAAGACATACTATGTTGAGATTTGTTGGTGATGCAATAGTCTTCATTCACATACATAAAACACAGTTAAGGAGCAAGCTGACTAACTTTTTATACACACAAACGAGCAGAACATTGAATAGTTCAGTATCTAGATGGTAATGTCCATCTTTATTTTGCCAAACCCTTTGAAATGTCATACATCTTGATGCACTTTTTCGAAAATAGCAAAACAGCTGTAGGATCCCAAAATTGAGTGTAGATTCACAGCATACACTGAAGAGTTGTCTGAAAAGAGTCTTCAAGAATACCTCTGTTCAGTGTGTACTCAGTGTAGTTCTCAGCAGCTACCATTGAGCTCCTGAAAGATGGTATAAAGAATACACTTGAATTCCACCAGATGTTAGTGATTTAAACATTCCTCTTCAAACATTTTGCACATCCTGTAGTGCTGCAGAAAATTACCCCTGTGGCTTCTTCACTGGGAACAAGTAGGCTGCATGCTAAGAAAAGTATAGGGCTTTCAAATCAACCTGTGTGTGATAAGGTTTTGAATGTTTCGTGTTACTGCAGTCTGCTGGCAAATGTCAGAATCCTGAAAAAGACTGCATGTTAATTGCTACTTCCTCTACGGTGTGGGAATGGGTTGTTGAGTCCATCCTGATTTGGAGCAAAGGAAGAAATCCCTATCACAAAAACATTTAGTCCAGGCAGATACTAGGTAATTCAAGACTAAAAAGAGGTGAATTAGTGAAAAGATTTAGGTTAGGATTCCTGTTACCTGTTCATTTTGTTTTTCAGTACAACTTCACTTATTCGATGTATGCAAATTATGTTCTTTCTGAAGATTTGTAATCTTAAGTGGGCACACAAATTGTTATAACACTTAGTAGTTCTAGGATCAAGTTTTGTACCTGCTCGAACATTAGCCAAGGATAATGATTTTCAGCATGATAATATTTCCTCTGGTGAAAAATATAGATTTGCAAACATCAAAATGTTTTGTCCATTAGAATATTTGACAAAATAGCAATGTCGAAAAATGTAAAGGCTGAGGATTTTTTTAAATTAAATACTGAATTAACATTTTGGCTTTACGTTTCCTTTATCTTTTTAAGCCTTTATAAATGCTCATGTTTGAATTAAGATACTAATTTTGTAGCAAATATTTCATATCATACCAAACAATACCTTTTTGATTTGCTAGTTGAGCTGGAGGATGAATTAAAATCCACCTTGCACTGGCAGAATTCCTCTTTTCTAAATTGCCAGTGAACCAAGAAATCAGTTATTTGTTCAAGTCTATAATTGTGTTATTTATAATAATTTTCCTAAAATGTCTTCCATCTTACAAAGATCTCCCTGCTGAGTTTGCTTAATTCTAAGAATGAAAACGGATATGAAACGCTGAATGAAAAAACTTCCACCAAGCTGAAGAAAAAAAAAAATCAAGGAGCATCTTGTGTTATTTTGATAGATGGAAAAGATGATCAGCTCTTAATTTTTATTCACTCTGGATCCCCAACAAGATGTGGAGGCTCACTGGTAATTATAGACACTCTCTGTTCTATTAGCATTGAAGGAAACAAACACCTAAATTTAGTCCGCCACAATTCTTTCTTGCACATGTGGCAAGTGTTCCCATTGTTAAGCTAGATTTATTCTCGTTCACTTAGTGAAGTATAAAATATATCTTTAGCCAACATATCCATGGCTATGAAAAGATTCACCTTAGTTTAGGATATGCAATTAGTACAGGACTATTATAATAATTTCTTGATATCCAGTTCAAATTTCATTTTGTTTATACTTTAATAAATAGTGTAATCTATACCGGTATTTTCAGTAGCTAGTTTTTCAGATGTAAGAGAACTCATCAACATGTGCAATGTGACAGAATTAGTGTAGTGGTCAAATAACCACTTCATTTTCAAAATGCATTATTGCAGTCTTTCTTTCAGTTATTCCAATTTTATATGTAACATCTGACAATATACATGAAGTTTCAGTGTGCTCTGAATATTAATGCATTCACATGGGTGACTTCATTACTCATGCAAAGTAAACCTAATATAAAATATCAAGGTGCAGCATATATGCACTTACATTACTTATTTTACCAACATTATATTATAGAAATCTTTGAAAGAGTTACATTCATTTTATTGACGACTTGTAAAGAGAGGTCTTTGTGCTATGAGGATAAACTAAGAAGAATGCTAGAAAATTAGTGTTTTCAAAACCTCTCACTGAGCTAAAATAAATTTCATATTTAAATAGCAAGGCTTAGAATCTTATAATATTTGTCCCTAAAAAACAAAATCAGGGTTTTGCAGTTTTCCAGTCAGATATTGCCAGTGCTCATAGCCCAGCTGGCTTGTGAGATGCTAGACTACCAGTCTGCCATACATCACTTAGTACAGAACCTTTTACTAGACAGTGTGCCAGTGGTATCCACTTAAATCTTACATTTGCCAAATATAAGGATGGAAAAATGGGAGAGAGAAGGACACCATTGTAAAGGTAGATTATTTTTAGATAACCCAGAAAATGGCAAGTGTATAACACCTACTCGTAAGACAAGGAGCCTTAGCACTAATGCCAGTTCAGATTAGTAAAGCAAAATAGAAGGGAAGGAAGACGTCAGATTTAAAATGTAAGATTAAAAGTATTTTTTTTTAAAAAATAGCGTAGTCATTCATTAAATAGAGGGAAAGAGAGTAACCAAATAATTCCTCACCATCTATTTCTAGAAATATTTCAGTATATCTCACATCAAACCGCACTGACTTCTAGGCATTTTCTGTGCCTTTCTGGTAAAATAAAGTGACTTCAAGAATGCAAAATGAAATGCTAATCACTCGCTTGGAGATTTCCTCACACATGTTTCTTCTTTTTTTTCTTAGTTATTTAAGATATAGTGTTGGATGAGCATAGAAAAATAGGGTGGTTCGCCCACTTCATCAAAGCTAAAGTACTTTTGAAGACTATGTTTAAAAAGCCAGCTATTTACTTTTGTAGCATGGGTGGGAAGATGCAGAACATGGAGACAGCTTTGCGGTATAGTTTTTGAAATCAGCTCCTTACCTATTTTTAACTCAGACTGTTTAGGACAAGGTTCATTTTCTCAGACCTTTTCTTCTCTTCCCACCTGTGGATCTTCCAAGTGTGTCTGCATGTCCCATGGGGTTATGTATAAGTGTACAGGAGCTGTCTGCTGGTAAGGTAATTTACCAGAGTCCAGCTCTCCATATTAGGTGCTCTTCAAATGAAGTTTGATGGGGAAGGAAGGGGGAAATTGGGAAGGGGAGGAAAGAACTAACGAAATATATCATAGAATCATACAAGGTTTCGGGTTGGAAGGGACCCCTAGAGATCATCTAG
>BOSO01006731.1:0-13627 GCA_018403395.1 Gorsachius goisagi | reverse complement strand
CAAAGCTGCACCAGGGGAGGTTTAGACTGGACATTAGGAAGCATTTCTTTACTGAGAGAGTGGTCAAAGACTGGAACAAGCTTCCTAGAGAGGTGGTTGATGCCCCAAGCCTGTCAGAGTTTAAGAGGCATTTGGACAATGACCTTAATAACATGCTTTAACTTTTGGTCAGCCCTGAAGTGGTCAGGCAGTTGGACTAGATGATCATTGTAGGTCCCCTCCAACTGAACTATTCTATTCTATTCTATTCTATTCTATTCTATTCTATTCTATTCTATTCTATTCTATTCTAATGTAAGCTAGGAAAACATCTTTTGTGAAAAAAAAATCAGAGGAACAAAACAGACATTCTATGTTTATTACAAAAAAACCACCAAATACCTAAAATGAAATTTCTGTCTTCCACATGACATTATTCATACATTCACTACCACTGATGCTTGTTGGAGAATTGAGAAATAGATGCCTGTGAAGCCTGTAATAAGAGAAGGAAATCTCCAGTAGAAAGTACCATGGAAGACAAGGCTCATGATTCCTTCAGAGATTTCTTGAAAATGTGGGGAGATTCTGGGTTCTGTGGGGAAAAAAAAAAAAAAAGACCCCAAGCAAACTCAGTGTTTTTTGCTGGAATTGCTTGGTAGGAAGAAAAGAAGAAGGCTGGAGGAAGGAGATGTTAACAGAGACAGAATGCACATAGTGAAGATACTGAAAAGACCTGTGTAAGAGACACCTTAAAAAAGAGTCAGAAGAAAAATTTCTACAGTAAGCCAAGAAAGTTAACTGTTTTGTAATAGCTGTTGGAGGAGTATTTTATTTACACCACCTTTGAAAGAGCCTCATTTTGTTCCCAAGTTGCTAAGTAGTGCATTGCTTCAATAATATTTGTATAGTTCAAGATTAAAATAGCATTATTAAGTATTTTTTTAAGATATCATAGATCTATGGGAGTACTTAATTACACTGCAGTGAGGACTCAGCCTATTATTTTCCCTGCAAAAATAACTCTTAGTTTGTCTGTGGATTTTTTTCCTCTCTTCAGAAAGTTGCTATTCCATTTGGGGCTTTGGGACATCAGGGCTATTTACTGTTATTCCAGCATCTTTTATTAATAGATGTGTTGGATTTTCTTATACAGTGGAATCTCTTCAGAATATTACTATACTAGGGTGACTTCACATCTTGATTGACTCATAATTTTAAGAAGTCTCTTCCTGTTCTATTGGAATTAATAGGCAAGTCTATGGGAATGCCTATGAGACTGAATATTTCTAACATTAAAATAAAACAGATTAATATTCAGAAAAATGCAGAGAAGTATGTTGGGTGATATGCCAGTCCTCTTCATCTAGAAAAAATGAGACTGAAAAAGTCTAAGTCTAAAGAGAATTAAAGAAAAAACAGCGTAAGTATATAAATAAGATGCAGGCTAAAGATCATTATTTTTGTGAGATCAGGCTTTAATCAGGCTTATAATTGGTTTTGGATACTAACCATATGGGTCAGCAGGAGACATAAAAATAGATTAGAGGTAATTCATTCTGCTGAACTGAGAATGTAATGTGTTGTGTTTTTGTATTAGCATTAAGCAAGGGGTAGGAAATGAAATGTCATTAAGATTAATGTTGAATTATGAGATGTGAAAGCTTTGATGTAGATCTGTGAAAGAATCTTGGGCGTTTGAATACTACCCAAAATCTAGCACCCATTTAAAATGAAATTTATCTCCAAGTTCTTAACCAATTTTTAATAGATTTTTTCACATCATTTGCCTGAAGGATCCAAAGCCAGATCAGGGCAAAAGGGAACTGATTCTGTTCTGTCACTGAATGATTGCTTTTAAACTGATAGTTTCCTCTTCTTCCAGATGTGTTTTGGAAGAAAAAAAGACTGGCTTAATTTAAGGATAAAAAGCAGAGGGCACAAATATCCACCTTTGGTGAAGAGACTCAAGGCACATATCCCAAATGAAGTGACTCCATACCAGCAGCACTGACAACCATGGAGAGTTGTATGATTTAAGATGTCCTACTGACTTCACTTCTCTCAGCTGGCTATCATAGGCGGATGCTCATTCAGCATGTTGTGGGATTGGTTTTGTTTTGGTTTTTTTTCCAAATGTATCCAACATTTAGATACTTAACCGTTTTCATACATTAGATGGGGAGCCTGGGTACCGTTTTCAGCCACATGGACTCCAATTTAAAAGATTGAACTCTCAAATGATGAAGCTTTCAGTATAGGTTTAATACCAATCGAAAACCACAAGTTTTGCCTTAGTAACAAATAATACAACATTGACTAAGAACACTCAATATGTGTATTTTGTCAGAAGATACAAAGGGATCTGATAATACCGTTTGGGCACAGAGCAAGAAGAAGGAGAAAAAGGAGAAGGAGAAGAAGAAGAAGAAGAAGAAGAAGAAGAGGAAGAAGACAACAATGATACCGACAATGACCGCTTCAATAGAATTGAACTGAATTGACCATCAAAGATTGCTGGATGGTTCTGTGCAGCTGAATACAAAATAAAACTTGCTTTTCAGGAAGGGGCATGCCAGTAAATAAGGTCAATAATGCAACATGTAGTTCTGGATTTAGAAATACTTTAAACAGAATAAAAATTTTGTCGGATCTCTGTTAAAATGTAATGTGTCTGAACATGTTTTTAACAACATGTAACATAAGCTGCCACTGTAACAGACTTCTGAACTACAGATTAAAAAATCAATTAATGAAGGAAGATGAAAGCAAATATTGCATCTAGAGGTAGTTTTCAGCAATTTATGTAACTGTGTTTATCTAACTGGATGGTAGTCATTCAGGTCCAGTTCCTTAAGCTATTGGAGACAATGAAGGAAATTACCAATTGTGAGAGGCAATGGGAGACTGTCAGACAGAAAAGCTGTTTATATATCGCCAAGTACAAAAATTACAGCTGTCCTACACAGAAATGGAGAATATGCTCTGAGTAAGTGCTACATAAAAGGATAAACCCTGACCTTAAGAAATCACCAGTTTCAGTGTAAAGGAGGCAACGTTTCCTATGTAAGAGGCCTCACCCTAAAACTTCTCAAATGTGTAAATCTCACTAAAATATCCCGATAATTGTTACTGACCTGAATAAGTGTTACAGAACTGACTTCTGATATATGGGTGTTTTTTTAAAACCCACTGGAGCCTGACATTCTTGACATCAACAGATTCTGAATGAGGTCTTTAGTGAGTACCGCTCACTTAACAGTGGTCTAAAAATAGGTAGGGAATAAATGTTAAGAATAAGAACATAAAGAATATGCAGTAGAGTACCATTTCTTTGCTTTATACTCTAACTGGCCTGTTGTTTCACACCAGCTGTCGATGAAGAACAAGAATAGAAGTGATTAAACAGTAATGGCTTTGATATAATACTGCAGAGAAAAATTTGTTGTTATGATTGGCTGTTATCGCCTATTTCTCAGATAAAGGATTACTAATATCAGCAGAAAACCTCATCACAGTTTCTAAATATTAATAGGCCACTGCAAACAAGTATAATAAAGACATACTTAGGTAGAAAGTGGTCGCAAAAATCAAAAGCAAATATTATGGCTGCAACTTTATCAGCTACTCCTATCATTCTTGTTATTTTTGAAGTATGCCTGCACTTCACTTTAGTATAGCAGCCACTTATATCCAGGAATAATTTCTGTATGAGTTGTCTAATGGGAAAATAACGTTATAATTATAGTGCATAAAGATATCCATTGAACACTTTATAATGACAAGATGTATTCACTATATTATAGACAAACCTAAACATCCTGCATCAGATATTTCTAACAGTACAGTATCTTATATATGTTTACATACATAAATATACTCCGCTAATTGAAATAAATTTGTGCAATACTGAAAAAATCCAAAGAAAAATGAACAAATGTTTAGCTTTTGGGCCTTTAAACTGTACTGTCTACTAAGTAGGCAGCACATAATTTTATTCTGTTTGGAAGACAAAGCATGTAAGTTTGGCAGTTTAGCACATTTTGCAGCTCTCAATTAATGTTTTTGAATAAGCTTTAAGTCTAACAAATGTTTAGAAATTATTTTTTTCCAGGTCTGCAATTTGAATAACTAGAGATTTTTTTAATACACCTACCAACTTTTATACAAAAGCCTTTTCCAAGTTGAGAATATCATTACTGATAACATAATCATCATAGATATTTTCAAATAAGCAGAACATTTCATAACATGAGAGATGCATTTAAAACTGTGAAGAAAAAATTACAAAAGCAATGCAAGCAAACAATACTGTAAATGTACCTTAGCAGTTAAAGTAAAGCTAGAGAAATATGAAGAAAAATAATTCAGAACACTACTCTAAGATGTGATAAAAGGACCTAAAGGGTGTGGTGAATGTTACAGATCTGTATGGAGACAGGTAACGCATGGCATGCACATGGGACTGAGGTAGTTGAGGAAAACTGCTAGATGGTACTAGAATAACAGGCAAATGTATCAATTTATTTTTATGTGCCTTAGAAAGCAAATGTAAGCAACAAACATGAAAGAATCACAGAGGGTATGTACAGTATGAAGAGATATATTATTCTTCTAAAGAGATTCATTATGTTTATCATTTCCTTGGAAAAATGTGTTTCAGTGACTGTCTCAGAGCAAAATGAGAACTGCAATACAGTGCAGAGACTCTCAAGGATCTCACTAACTAGGAGGAAAGCTTGTTTTTTTTTTCTCTGCACAAATGCCCAGCTGAATGTCTGTAAGAGAGATTTCCTGTCATGTGAAAATTATTCTCTCTAAAGAGAGAAGAGTTTCTTTCTAATTTTCAAGACTCGCTACCTAATGCTCAACTTGGTGAACTCTATATATTGCATTATTTTCTTTTTTTCATCCTCAGATCACAATAAATAAATTTTGAGAAATTGTTCTAGCTAGACTTTTTGCCCTGGAAGTTTCCACTGACTGAAAGTAATAATCACAACATCATTAAAACTGTTCTAGTCATGCCTGAGCAAGAGAAAGCAAGTCTATCTCTGTGTGAGAATTTTATCCAACTGTGTAGGCACAGTCATATGTAGACAGGTTAAAAATAATGTGTGAGGTCCACTCAAGTCCCAAAGAGCTAACCCTTTTCTTCTTTTGCTCTAGTAAAAATTAGAGAACACCCAGTCTTCTGCCACCGTAGATGAAAGCCATCCAGCTCAGTGAAACCCTCTTTGGCAAAGCGATTAGTAAAGCAACAGTAGTTGGCATAACTCCACTAGTCTCTGATATTTCTTCACCTTTTTGGTACTATTCGGAGATCTTTAGTTGTCTCAGAAATACAAAGGTTTTGGTGCTCAAATTATACTTAGAACATTCTGCTCTTTTATGAGTAAAGGGGGACAAGATGTATGCACCAGATAACCTCAGAAGGAAGAAAGTTGTTCACTAAAAGTTCCAGAATTCAACAAAATCTTCAACACTACAGTTGGAAACTTGTCTGTCTAAGATTAGGTTGATATCCAAAAAATGTGTTATGCATAAATGATATCGCTCTACATTTTTCCCCTTTGTTTTTGTTGTGGGAAAGAAGGTGGGTGGAGAACAGTTGGAGATCACAGAACATATGTTGTTTCTTGCTATGTAGTGCAGCAGAAAATGTTAATTAAGAAAACCAAAAAAATGTTAGCAGCATCATCTAAAGTTTTGCTGTTCAGCATTTTCATATTATTTTGACATGCTACACCAGGCAAAAAGTTTCAGCATGTTCTAGTCAGGCTGCTAGAAACCCTCTCCCACTTGGACATAAAAAGGACAATGTGGTCATCTTACCACCCTTGGGCTAAGCTTTCACCAAAGCTCTGACTTGGGCAATGAGACACTAGGAGCTAAAGTAGCCAAAAAGATTAAGTCATGACACTTTCAGAAATGCTTTGCAGAGTGTGTTGATCACAAACTATGAGCTATACCACTGGCTGTGGATCAGGCAGTTTGTGGCCTACCTGTGAGACCAGTTGCAAGGCTGGCAAGGAGGGAGCTGTGGGGCTGCTGTTGTCCAGCCCACCACCTCCTTGCCTCCCCTTCCTACACTGAGTTTGTCCATGCTGTTTCAGTATGCTAACTGCTGCAAAACCGTCTGCCTCCCCTTTTTTTCTGCCATCTTAGTTTTTTCAGCACAGGGTTCTAGCCTAGTCCAGTGGAGGTGCTGGGAATGATGGCTGGTGGTGGGCAGGAGTTGAGGGCAGTCCTCAGTCAGACTGCTCTGACTGCCCCCAGAGGACTCCCCGGTTAAGCTTCAGTCCAGTATCACACAGTTAGCTGTAGATGGGCTTGAGGATGGAGCTTCACAAACTTTTTTCCAGCAGTGCTGCTAATTAGACACCCTCCCCTTCCTGGCCTTTCCTGCTTTTTTCCCCTTCATAGGCTGCACATCAGGTGAGCTGGTACAAGCAGTCTGTGCAGCTTTGCACACACCAGACCATGGTTAAAAATAGCCCCCAAAGTCCTGGGTTTTTTTCAGTCTAGTGTTACAGGATAAATTATATGAATGTCAGATTTTGACAGTCCTCCCACTGTCCCAGCCTGCTACTTTTCATTTCCAAGAGATGGTTTAGGTCATCTGTTTTACAGCCTAACTCCAAAGAACTGCTGCTCTGCACAGTTCAGGGCAAGCTGTGAGCTTCAGCAATAGAGCAAGACCTGACAAAAAAGAGCAAGGGAGGACTGGAGTGGCTTACGCCAGCCTTGTGTCAAAGGCAATGTAATGCTGAACATCGCTCTTTGTGCAGGCTCATTTCCTATGTCAGTTTAAACTAATATAAATAATGGAGAACTTAAGTAGCCAAGGTAAGGATCCACCTTCCCTTCTACCAGTTTCGTTGCAGAATAGTCACCTCTGGTGAGGGGGGTGTGAAGTTAAACAGTAAGAGTATAGTATCCTAAACCTGTAAACAAGATTTTCTCACGCTTGCCTCTCTGAGTTTTCAGGCACTTTAAGCTTTAGATAGAAGCGGGGACAGGGGTTTCAACCGGGGGTTTTGGGCATAAGGTCCTTAAGGGTTTCTCAAGGATCATTTAAGTAATTCAGTCTGTCTGTCTCACTGCACCTCTGCATCTCATTTAATAGGAAATGTTTTTTCTTGGTAACACCTATGTTTAGGAAGGAGACTGGTCAAACATTTGATGTGAGAACAGTATTCTTTAAAAATATGCTGATTTATGGAAGTCCAAATGTTTTGTGGAAACATTTTCAGTTTAGTGAAAAATTTTAATAAACTGTTGAAATTTTTTTAGATAACATTGAAATATTTCATTCTGATAAGGTCAAGATACTTTCCTCTGACTGTTGCATTTTAACCTTAATGTTGTTATGTATAATTAATATAAATATACATAAAAGTTGAAGGTTTAAAGTCAAAATGAAATACTACGTTGCACCAAAGAAGTGCTTCATTCTTATCAAAGTGAAGCACAACCATAAAACTTTTTGAGATTTCTGAAGTCACATAGCGGGAAATTTTGTTGATCAGAAAACATTTACATTTATTATATTCTTACTTTTCTTCCCACTCAGTCAAAACAAAATGTCAGAATGTTGTAGTTTCTCCCTGACTGCAATTTCTCCTATTATTTTAATGTGGGTAGATATGATGCAGACAGTGGGCTCCACAGGCAAATATTGCATTTATATGGTAGGTGTGGTTTCTGTTGATATATGTTGATATATTGTGGATGTGTAGGCAAGCTGCTGCTTCAAAACTTGTGGCAAAGCAGTTTGCCTTCTGGGCATATAATAAAGACTGCTCTTCTGCCTTTTTTTAATATGGTTCCACAACTGAAGTAAATTCCATTACAGCCTGATGCAACCAGTTACACAAAGGTATAAAATAAGAGGAAAAGGAACATCAGATGGAGTGGCTTCCACAGGAGAAGAAGTCAATTGGATAAGGACTTACCAGCTGAAGAAGAGCCAGCTGATGGGAGGAATACTGCAGAAGTTTATAAAATCATGGCTGGAACAGAGGAGGTATTACAAAATAGTGGTTGCTGTTCCTCATAATACAAAAAATAGACAATTACTACAGAGAATTTTTCCATACACAGCAAATTTAATTTGTGAGTTCACTGCCATTCAATGCTTTATGCAACAGAAGTATAAATGGTTTCATAAATGATTAGAAAATGTCTTTCATGGAGGAAATATCTGTCAAGAACTATTAAACACATCTGGGCAAACATAGCCTCTGTCTCAGGTAGGTAAGTTGGTAGCTGGAAGCTGAGAGCAAATATTTTGGGAAACATTGTTCTGCAGTTAGCTTGTTCTTATTCTCTTTTCGTAAGCACCTGCTACTAACTGGGTGAAGATTATGTGGACTTCTCATTGCTCTCAATACAGTTCTTCTAATACTGAGTGGGAATAAAGTTCTTTAATACAGAAAATAAATTTTCAGTGTACCTATGATCACTAGATAGCCTGCATATATTTCAGAACCTCTCTTCAGAACCTCTCTCATCTTCAGAACACAAATAGTTGATGTTACTTTGAAAAATAAAATGCTATCAGCTTGTCTGTGTGTACCAGTGATGAAACAGGAGTCACAACTTTTTATGTGAAGAAAAGGTTTCCTTCTTTTTGCTTGCTTGTTCTTAGCTAAATGTCTACTTTCCTTTATGCATCAAAGCAAACACAGACCTCTCTTGTGAAAGTACGCTGCTAAATCCATGAAGTTATTGGATATCAGGATGGAAAACTCTCCCTTTTAGAAGCCACAGGTACCTGTGTCTACTAAAAGAATAAAATCATTCAGCAGACTTCTGTTGATAATTATAGAGAAATTAGACATGCCAAGTTCAGTGGGCAGTTCACTGAAACTGAAAAAACGTCCTTTTTCCTCAAGTTACAGCTGGTACAGTGTGAAGTTAGGAAAAAAACCTCTCGAATGCGCCATGCTGTGCCAATTAACATAGTTCTTCTAACGCTGTTGAAAGTGATATAATTAGCGGTGCTAGCAAGGGCATTGTCTGTGAGGTCAGTTGAACCATGTTGTGGCTGTTATAATTGCCACCATACTTCTCTGAAAATTAAACTCCTTTTACTGTCTTCTGCCCCCCTATTCATGATATCTTCTTTTTTCTTTCCAAATCTGCAAATATGAGCTCTCTGGTGAGTATATGTACCATTTGCATTTCTCTAAAGCTAAAATCAAAAGACCTTCTGCCTACTTTCTCTTCCCTCTTTGTACAGGGGAGTGAATTTTAAAGCCACTAGCAGGGCATTTTAGTTAGTAGGAACAATGGCTACAGTGAATGAGGAAAATGACCCCATCATTGGAGCTGAAACTTCTTTAAAAGAGTGGAAAGTATCTCCTGAGCTGAGGAACCCTGTAACCAAACCTGTTCAAAAAAGTGATAACGTGCCTCTGAACACCAATGTAGCTGGCTGCTCTCATTAATTCATTGGGAAGGTTATTCTACAGTCTCACTTGTTTTAAGGTACAAGAAAGTCTTTTAATTTTCAGCCTAGTTTTTTTTCAAGTAATAATAATTTCTTTTTGAAATAAGAAGCAATTGGACCTCCGCAGAGGGCAGAATGGCAGTGCCAACAATTTCACTGAAGAGGTACAGTTTTATGGGAAGAGGTTATTATAAAATCTTGTATACACAGCTTCTCTGTTTTCTTTCTGTTTTTCTATTTGTTTCTTGGTTTGGTGAAAGTTTTTTTTTTTTAATATTATTTTTCTTTTACCATTTATTGGAAAGCCAGGAATAAGCTATTACATTATGACCTTTCTGTAGCATT
The DNA here is from genome assembly GCA_018403395.1 of Gorsachius goisagi. NCBI lineage: Eukaryota > Metazoa > Chordata > Aves > Pelecaniformes > Ardeidae > Gorsachius > Gorsachius goisagi. The sequence continues at coordinate 3,846 of BOSO01006731.1, read as the reverse complement.
TTCCATTGGGACATTAATGGTAGGTTATTTATCATTTTGCTGGGAAGGAATAGATTTCCTGTCTCTTCTCTTGGGGAAACCTTGCTTTCACTTGTTTCATTGACTAAATGTGCTCATTATTTAGTCTCAAGTGTATGCCTGGGGTGTAGCCCCTGTAGTGATTAAGTTTGCCTGGCAAATCAACACTATGGCAAATGTTTATGGTACTTAAATATGTCTCACAGTTCATTTATTTTTCTGTCCTCTCTTGATTAACTTCAAGCTTGCTTTTTCCTTTGTTTCTTTGCTCCTGTATCCACTGGTGACATCTCAGCTGTAGCTTTCATGATTAATTCTCGTTGTTGTGTTTTTATTATCGTAAGCACCCAGGACAGAGAAGCCTTTTAATGAATAATTTCCTAAGGGTAACTCTCACATGTTACATGTCTTTCTATCATGAGCTTTGCGGGTTTTACAATGAAGCTAGTTATTTAAAATTTTGCACAGTGCAAAAAAAACCTTTCACACTCTTCCCATATTCCTATCACATACACATTCGCACGCAATATGTATAGAGTATTATTCTAGCATTCAGATCCACTGTTCCCAAGTCCATAGCTATTTAACTCCTATGCAAAACTCCTTTAAAAAGCTGGGCCTCATCCCTTCCCTTGAGTCAACCTACATTTTTAGTCATATAAATTATTGGTTTGATTTAATGATACAATTATTTTTAATAATTTAAAGAATAATGTAATGATTATCCATCTTGCTCTATAGTAGTATGCCTTCTATGTGCCCAGTTATCCTCCTGGTTAGGGATTAATTGTGGCCAATAGTGGATTAGCTATAAAGAGCTCTGCTGGAAACGACTTTATAAAGACAAATCTTGATTTAACTTCCCAGCTTTTTTTCTAGTGCTTTCCACCTCAGATTGACATTCAGTATTCATCTTTCTAAATTAGAACCAAAATGACCAGTCTCTCCTCCCTATCAGCACAATTCAGCAAAACAGCATGTAGGCTCCCAGATGCACAGTGCAAGCTTTCCATGACATAAGTGTATGGCAATGACTATATTGAAAAATAACAGGTCCTAGGAATGAGCCTGCATATGAAATCTGTAATTATCTGCACTATTTAATTTTTAGTTCCTTCTCTCACTGTATTTTGGACCACTCTACCTACTTCACTACAGGATGAATCTGTTACAGACAGAACAAGCCTGCAAGGCTTGTGGATGCCAGCTCACGCATTCCACCTGGCCTTGAGGCCAGTAATCTGGCCCTGGACCTCTCCTATTCAGCATTATAGATAAAGCACCAGTGACTGTAGGTGCACACAATAATATTTTCAAGGATTCTTAAAGAGTAACGAGCAAAGAAACAGTGTTAGAAGGCAACACAGTAAAACAAATGTAGAGAAAATAGTTTTTCATTGTTGTTTTTCAGCTAAAGCTCAAGCTAAAGATTCTTTATTGTTGCATAAAATGTTAAGAGGTTTTGAAAGACTGAGACTGTAAGAACTGTAATGAGCTTCTAAATATTGTTACAGGAACACAGAACAGAAATGTTCTATTCTCCTTTTTCCACATGAAAAGAATAAGGAGAAACTAATTTGAAGGGGAAAATTTAAAACTAATAAATATACAACTAAACAATGGAATTAATTGTTGCAGCATGGCACTCAGATATTTATTGCTAATTCTGATAGAAAAATGGGTAATGATGTGTTAGGAAAAAAATTTCTTGCAAAAGTTTACTTTTAATTGTTCAATAGTTAATTTGTAAAGATTTTGGATTTGAGACAACATATTCTTGGGGTTTACATTTTCAATACACCAAGATTGTTTAGGAAAGGAGACACTGGGCAAGATCAAAACTGAGATAACAACTTTTATTGCTGGACCTAAATCCTTCCCTGAGAGTATAGAAAGAACAAGTATCAAACACCCACAAGCACAACCTGCCTTTTGATTAGTACAGGCTAAGATATATTTTTTTTTCTAGAAGGGTAAGCTTCACTGTTTGTTTTCCTATAACAACTTCAGCTTTCCTCTTAAAAAAAAAAAAAAAAAAAAAAAAAAGCAGTGGATTCTGACTGGTATTGGGTTCAGATGCAGAGAGAAACTCTGTCCTGATCTGAAGGTAGATCTCCCCAGCCCTGTAAATTGTAACTGACACGTCAGGAAGGAATAATGATCAGTCTCATCCTATGTGGAAATTTCTGTATTTGACTTTCAGTAGATAAAAATATTTCTAAGGATTAGATATAAGCATGGATACCATCTGGATCTCCATTGGTTGAAGCTGACCTGAGCTGACACTACCATCATATCAAGACATCCCACCTCTGTACTGGCCCCTTCCCTGTACTGGTCCTAATAGTTGCAGCCATGTGGCAAAGTGAATCAGGGCTTGATCCTGGTCAAATTAACCCAGAGAGGAAAAATATTTAATTTTTAGTCTGGGTCAAATCCATGATCATTTTGCATCCCATAAAAGTCAAGGCAGAAGTACCATTTTTGTCGGAGAGATACCAAGTTAACCTGACTGCGAAACCACAGCTTAAATAGCAGAAGGTTATATTGGTCATCAAGCCTTGAAATTGATTGAAATGTGAAGTGAAAATAGCTATATATAGTCACAACACAATGTCTTAATATCACTGTCTTATGAGGAATCTCATGCTTTCCTCTGGACAAAAAAGTAAAAGATTGTTGGCCTTTTTAAAGAATTTAGATTGTTTGGCATCTCTCAAGAAATTTGTGTTTGGGATATGAGATTCTCAAATCATGTTACATAAGTAATTCCCCAGACTTCTGTGGTTTTGGGGTACAGTGAGACAGTGTACCTAGCATGAAAAGGAATCTTCATAGAAGCTTCTGAGCACAGTGTGCGCTCTGGTAAGCTAAGCCTAGGCAAATTGATGCAACTCTACAGCGAAGAAACCTAATTTATCTAATTGCATTTGCACAGCATAGATAACTTGATTAATCTAGAGCCATTTTTAAAATTATTATAGGATATAAAACTTTTGCCAAATAAGCTGCAAAAATTTTACCACAAAATTGTTAATACTAGCACCAGGTTTTATTTCTTGTAGAACTCAACACTTGATTCAGTATAAATCTAGGTATTCACCAAAGAGCATACTACAGTCATAATCAGAGAAAAAGTCTGTTTCTAAGGGATAAATCAACTTTATAACTTACAGGTAGAATATGCTAATCCATCTTCATCAATGACTGAAATATAATAAAGGTTTCTCCCAGTATTTCTTAATAATTATGTGCCATTCTAAAACAAGAAATATATTTAAAAAGCAGTAAGAATTTTTGAACATGCTGCCAGTATATACATTAAAGAAACTCCTTAGTGATTTATGAAGAGCAGCACGAAGTGGGGAATAAATGGATGTTCAAGCAATCACATAATTGTAGTAATAATTAGGAGGAAGGTTTGCAATATAAAGTAGGTTTTGTAGAAAAGGCCTTTTTTCCAGAGTTGCTCTATTTTCAATTTTATTTTGCGTAAATTTGAATGCTGATGAAAATATTTGAAATCTTTTTTGCCCACTGAAGACACTCATTTCTGAGATGTCTTCATTCTGGAAGGTGGTACAATACCCTGCAATTACTATATATATTGTTCTCTCCACCAGCCTTGTTACTTACCAGTATTCCTAAAGAGAATTTGCCAACTTCTGCACAAAACGCTACAGGAACTGACAATCTAATGAAAAGGGCTTGCTGACTAAAGCATATGCCATTGTTTTTCCCTTTAAGTTATGAACAGAGTGCTTAGCAAAGGGTGAAGTCCAGTAATGGATTTAGGAGTCTACACAGCAGCATTTGAATCTGCTTGCT
>BOSO01006728.1:6657-18277 GCA_018403395.1 Gorsachius goisagi | reverse complement strand
ACAGTCCCAGCTCTCTCAGCCTGTCCTCATAGGAGGGGTACTCCAGGAACAATTATTGTTGACTAGTTCTTAAGAGGGGCCTCTCTAAGGAGCAGAAAGTTAGGGAGGCACTGTCTGGATGGAAACAGGCTGTAAATCTAATGGTAAACTCCTCTCACCTATCCCCAGAATCTTTAACAGTATCCCGGTTATGAGAGCAGATTTAGTGAAAAAGAGGGATTTTGCAGGATGAAACAGTAAAACCAGTCCATGAGACAGAGCCCTATGGCCCTATTTTGAGGACAACCTTCTATTGCAGGAATTGGCTATGTGAATTGGATTGTCCTCTTTCTACTTTTTCTTTTCTTTTTGTTCTTTCCTACCTATTTTCCTTGACTTCAGTATTAGTATTACCTAATATTTAAGAGTTTAAATTGATAATTTGATTTTTTTTAGTAAAAGCACTACAATTACTTGATTCAGTTACAATTCTACATTTCTCATTTTTATTTTTTGCTTCACACAAGTACTGAAAATTATAGGTTAACTTTAAAAATATTAGAAAATTAGGTATTTAAAGAAAGTCATTCCCAGATCTCAGAGAATTTTTAATTATGCAAATGGTTCATTGGAAAGCACAAGCTGAAAAAGTGAAAAAGCATGAATTTTTATTGCTGATAGTTATTAATAAGAATGTGATAAATTTATTGAAGATCTGGACTTTTTTTTTCTTTTTACTTCAAAGACTTTATTGCATAGGAGGCAGTGTACTGCATAGTGTTACTGGTTTGCTTCATGTATTTATAAGAGGCTGTTCTTAGGAGTAATCTTCATAGAATCCCCAGGACCTTCATTAGGAGAAGCGTGGAGCATATGAAATTATTGTTTCCCTTCTTTGTTCATTCCTGAATTGTCCAATGTGTCACAGTGTGTACAATTCAATCAGTAGAAGAGCAACCCTTACGAAATATCCATAAAAGTAAAACTACAATCAAAAACTCCTAATGAGGAACCTGCATCCAACATGCTGGAGCTGTGACTCACTGCACACAGGTAAAAGGTGTAATTTCCATTCTTCAGGCATCCAAACTTCTCCCGATTTTAGCGGAAGCTTTGCATGTGTAAAGAATGCAAGATGAGCAGCAGGAAGCGAAAATTAAACTACAGTGCAATCTCTTTACTACTGCTCTTACAACATTACTGAGAAATATCACCATATTGGCTTAGAATGGAGAATGGACCATAACAGCAGATGGAGATAATGTAAATGGATGAATGTACGCAAGGAGCTGAGATTAGAAGTCATCCTGATTATCATTTTTTAAAAAGAACAATTGACTCCTGTCTCCTGTGACATTATGAAATGTCATATAAGCAGCTGTGCTTAGAGCTGTGTAGGAAAAAAGTTAGACATGAGATACTGCTTGCTTCGTATAAGCTTCTTCCCCAGCAGCACTGGAATCAGATAAAACTGCTTACGTATTTTTAATGAAAAAGTGGAAGGCTTACAGCCTCCATAGACAGGTTCATATAAATGCATACATTTATATAAATTCCTAAGAAAATCCTGGTGACCAACATAGATTCACAGAAATCCTGTTGTATTCCTGTGCATCTGATTTCATGACCTTGTTTGTAAATGTATATGCCTATTTTTTCTAGATTTCACTTCAGGCTTTCTAGGCATAGTATATAACTGAAAACTCAGAATAATTATAGAAAAAATGCTTTCAACTGAAGTCACAAGCTGGGGTCAGCAAAGCCTATTGTACAGCAGCTTTACAATAATAAATTATTAAAAGAAATTTATTGAGAGCTACTAATGAGGTCATTAATGGGGAAGGATCAATGTTGTAGCATCTTCTGAACTACTAGGTCACATCTAGTCAAATGAACAAATTTTCCTATTCACAAAAATTAAACACTTTAACTCTAGTGCAATTCCTCTCCTATTTACAAAAAGTCAAATTAATCGTATGCATGTATTATACTTCTTGTGATTAAATTGAACATATGAATTAATTTCATTTCTTTCATAATAAACTCCCTTAGCAAATGGGAAAAAAAAATTAAAAATCTTCATTTCTATTTTGTATAAAGACATATTTTTATCTTTTTTTTAAATAAATAAGAAAATATCCTTATTTTTTATTCTCTCGGGAGAAATTCAGAGAGTTTCACTGTAGAAGCTAGCTGTTGTAGACACAGATCACAGCAGCTGTAAACTTATTGTCTGCAATACCCATCACAGGAGTCCTCTCTCTGGACATGAGGAAGCATTTCTCTATCAAGATGGTGGTCAGATACTGAAACAGGTTTCCTAGAGAGGTGGTCGATGCCCCAAGACTGACAGTGTTGATGAGGTATTTAGACAGTGCCCTTAATAACATGCTTTAACTTTTGTTCAGCCCTGAAGAGGTCAGGAAGTTGCACTAGATGATAGATGTAGGCCCCTTCCACCTGAAAATATTCTATTCTATTCTATTCTATTCTATTCTATTCTATTCTATCCTATCCTATTTTATTCGATTCTATCCTATTCTATTCTGTTTTCCAACATATCCAGATCTAACAGCACAGACCAGACTTCCTTTTGGGCTTACACCTTATATGTCTATTTCTAAATGTGCAAATGAATCAAAAATACTGTAAAACTTAAATTTGTGGGTAGCCAGATAATGTGAAATATTTGATACAAATGAGTTAGTAGGACCTCTCCCGAGATCCCTTCCAACCCTTGCGATTCTGTGATTCTGTGATATTTAAAAGTGTATTTTAAATACACATACATAAATATGTACATATAATAAGTGTGTATTTTATATAATGTATTTGTAATGATTAACTTACCCCATTTAAATATTTATTTCTATTTATCTTGGAATTGATTTGCTTCTAATACTGTACAGAAAGCTCCTATTTATCTTTGAGTATTGCATATGTAATGGTAGTAGTTACCACTTTCAGCTTTGTAGGTTAAATTAATCAGTTATCAAAATAAACTAAAAGGCTCTCGAGACTTGTGGGAACTAGCATACTATAGGTAGGGGACAGTCTGAAACTATTTAATTCTCATGGAAAACATTAAGTTTTAATTAAAAATAAGTAGAGGAACACTGCTGTGGTTCTCCTCCCCACTACAGTATAGGATACAGGCAGACTGGGGTTTGCAGCAATATATTTGGGACATGCAAATCTTCCTCTGGAGGGGAGAACAGAGAAGAGCTGAAAAATGTGGGAACCATTAACAAACACTTGACCATCACAAAAATTTGTGAAACTGCTCTATAGGAAACTTGTATTAAACTTCTAGTGTCAAGTAAACTCTGATTTGGTTTTGTGTGTTTCCCACTTTAATTTCTGAAATGATGCAAAAGAAAAATGCTATGTAATCTTCCAAGTTAAATATGGTCAACCATCTGGAGTATTTTATTTCTGCCTTCTCATGGATGGATTTCTTATATTCTACAGGCAATATCAGCATAGGAAACCCTGAAACTTGTGGAGTTGTAGTTTACCTTTTATTACTGCACTCATAATCTGAATTATCACCACATCTCTCTTAAACCCTTGTTACCACTTAGCAACAAAAATAACTCTCTTCATACCCACAGTTCAATAAGGATGAGTTCAAAAGTATTTCCCAACATCTCAATTCATTCACCCCTGATATCGGAAAGATATTTTTTGTGTACATTTATTTATTGTATTATTTCATGCTTTTATGGCATGCAATGCACAAATGTTCCCTGAGGTGCCAGCCATTTCAAAATCATGGCATGTAAGTAATGATATTATCAGATCCTTAAAAGTATTTGCTTGTCTAAAGAAATCTCACTGTTCCATCATGTGTGCCAGCAGAACATTTTAATACTTTTCTGTCAGCTCAATGTCAAAGATTAGCATCCAACATACCATGTCATGTTCTTCTAACTTTGGTACTGCATTTGAGCCAATGAGACTTCATTTCTAATTCTTCGTAGAATTTATATATTTTACAAAAAAAAAACCCACACAGACAAATTTCCAGCAAGATTCATGGAATCAACCTCTAAATTGCAGGTGACTGTGATGAGATGTACTGCCTTGAAAAGATAACAAACTGTTTCTTGACAGTTGTTGAGCCAGAATATACAGATAGGAAACTTGGACTCCTCCACTGAGCACATACAATTGAATGGAAAGCCTTCTTTTGAACCTTTTCCTGTGAGCATAGCATTTTGTACTTTCAAACCTACTTCAGCAGTTAGAAGATATTTCATAAGCTAAATGAAACCTGAATAATCTAGCAAAGGTAATTATTTTTTCTTTTTTCATAAGACACAGACATAATCTTTTAATGAAAGGCATGCAGATAAATTCTAATAGGAGAATGCTAGGGAATTATAAAGTCACCATATGACTAAAAGAAAATAATTTTCTCTATTAAATGGAGATTTAAAAGGTACTTAGCTAAAAACACCTATAAATTTTACTTTTTTTGTATATTAATTACAACTAATTTAATTGCAAATAGGGGCAAAAAGGGCCTTTGCTTATATCATCTATAATAAGGCTCCAAATTCAAGGATTTACAGAGAGATGGAAGTTTAACTTTAAGAATATCTTCTTTAAAATTTGATTACTTTTCATGGCAAATTCAAAGGATTATTTTGGTTTCCTCCAATTTCAGAATGGAGAATCACTGTTTTCCCTATTTTACCTACACACAGACACATTGTTTATCCATAGAATTGACTTTGGCTCTGAAGAAATTGAAAGAACCCCAAAGACTAGTTCAATAATACCACTGTACCCCAAAGCTGTATGATTTCTGAATGAATACTTTAGATTAGATCCCTCTCGCAACACAAATGATTCAGTATAAAATACTTTCTCAGTATAATACTTTCTAAAGCTCAGTATAATTAATTCCAAAACTATAGGTAGCTGCACAATAATTTTAAGAACAGGAAATTGATATTTAGAGAGTAAAACAGATTTTCCCTTGAAATAATTATGACATTAAATCAACTGATATGTAATTAAGAAGCTATGAGTTAAGATTAGTATACTGATAATATATTCAGAGTATGCTGTACAATCCCTATTCAGTCTTACATTTTCTTCTATATATAAAGTTAACTGTATTCTGCCTTCCTCTCTCCTCCCTTTTTTTTTTTTTTTTGTGGGGGAGGAAAGACGTAAGTTGCTATTTGGAAAAAAATCACGAGCATTGAATGTATAAGCTCTCGGTTTTCTAAAATGGAAAAGACAACCATAAAAGATATTCTGTCTGTGTTATTGCTGCCTTTTCTCATGATCTAGACCTGAGTCAGTGGTAAATTATTTTCTTTTGGTCTTTGATTTTTCATCCTATTTAAATTAGTTTTTCGAAATAAAAATTATTTGTACAGAGGTTATTTACTATGAGTTGTATTTATCCAAGATGAATGGATTTTCTACATTTGAGTAAATGTAAATAAGAATATCAGTTTGGTTTTCATTTGTGCATATTATTTTAATGTTAGTGTAACCAACATCTTTTGCACATGTTTACACTGTGTGAATAGTGAGAAAGCTGGCATACTATATTACTTCATTTGCCAGATTTGTCAAATCTAGTTTTTAATTTGAAAGTAACATCAAATTCAAAAGGAACATCTATTATTAACTGAAGTAATGTTTTCCCATCATTTAGAAGCTACCCCAGAAGTACAAAGTGAAAAATAAGGACCTTGTGTCTTCATGGAAATAAGTACATACAATTTTGGTATGTGTTCATATGCATACATACATATGTATGCCTCTGTGTCTGTATACTTCTATAGATATGGAGGTAAACCTGCATCTATACATACAGCCTGTATCTACTCATAAAGCCATATGTGTACATTTTCCCTAGTTCTCAGTTCAACTGACCTAATTTTCTTCTTTCAATAGAGACAAGCTTCTTTACGATTAGCACTAAGAAAAAGGTTATTCAGAGTATGAGCTGGTAAAGTAGGCATCTAACTTGTTCTTTAAGTTCATGAAAAAATTGGTAGGGTAAATTATTTCTGTACTGAACTCCATTTGGGTTGATTTCAGCATTACTTTCAATAATTTTTTTATGAGCCCGGAACATGTGTCCTACTTTCGACTGTTTACATAGGGTAATAGTATTTCCAGCAAAAATGGGACAGTGCTTCTACACAGGACCAACTTTACTCTGACATAAATTGGCACAAATCCATCAGCCTTTAATATTTGCAATTTCCATCTCAGTGTAGTCAAGTGCTGTCAAATAGCAGATGGGGGAAATTAATTATTAAACTGAGCAATAAATAAAAACTGTAATATTTTATTAGTAATCAAATTAACAGGAAGGATTAATCCTGCCATATGACCATTTGGATACCTGAGGGGAAAGAAGAATTTTCAATTAATATCACATTCCCTTGACATAACAATTTGAGAGACGAAAGGGAGGAGGGTTCTTCTAATTAATCAAATACAGCAAAACAGAATTATAAAGAAGCAGATTACTTTTCTGTTAATTTCTCCCTTGCTCTCCACGATGGAGAGTCTCCTTTCACATACATTTCTGCTCATGTTCCATTTTGAAGAGTTCTAGTCAATAAAAAGTCTTTTGTTTCTTTCAAGTGGTAAAAACAGTTATCTCCTGTGACTGAGCAGCTTAATATTCTTTTAAAACAGAAAACATTTTCTGTCTTCAGTCACAGAATAGACCTTTGACTTTCTTCAACACACATCTTTGGATCTGATGTAGAAGAAACTCAGCTGCAGAGGAAAGTCAAAGGTGCAAAAAGAAAATAAGACACTTGAACCCAGACATATACTTAAATCCCAGCTGTGAACACTGTATCTATGGTGTTAAGAATGTTGTCCTGCTACTTTTATTGGTTTTGATCTGTCTGCAACCACATTCAATTTAATCATTTAAATATTGGCCTATGTGATAATATTGACTGACTAATGTACAAGGATATATATTTTGCTTTCAGGTTGTGAGTCAATGCAGAAGCATAACGGTAACGGCACCATATAAAACATCTGCTTTTTCCAGTCAAATGAAACACAATTTTGGAAAGAAAACACTAGCTCTGTAAGTCATGATATTATCACTAGACCTGAACAGACTCTCCTCCTCCCTGGTTAGGTTGACTTTGGAGGAAATGGAAGCATGAACAAATTTCTCTAAAAAGCAAAACAAACCACCTTTGTTTCATGTTTGATAGGAAGAATATGAAATATAATTAAAAATACAAGAATTGTGGAAGTTATAATGATATCTATCAATGATCTTTCACCCTTGTTTATAGATATATATCTCCTAAGTTTATACATGTATGAATGCAAAGGTTTGAAAATGTAACTTTAAAGGTGAAAAAGTGATGTTTCCATAAAGATAAATAAAGGACCTTCTATCCATTTGTCCAATCTGCTATATGATTATTCATTTAGTGAAAATAATCTTATAAAAACAGAGAGTGGGGGAAGGATGATTAAAAAAACCCCATAAAACTATTCTCTTTCCTGGTTAAATTTCAGAGTTGTTTGGTTTTATCTGTTTTGTTTGGTGATTTGGGGGTTTTATTCTCTGAGATTAAATACAGTTTTTCACCATTTAAATACCTTTTCACTTTGTAAAATGAAACACTTTTTCCTCACAGCATGGAACAGAGGAAAAGATCAAATGCTAAATTCTTCCTGCTGTGAGACATTCTTGAAGGATGAATTTCAACCTTCTGATCAGCTTCATGCAGGCATGTGAGAGAAGGATTGAAAAGAGAGGTGTTTGAGTGTCAGTCTCTGAAACAAATACTTGAAAAAATGTGGGCTGGAGAAGTTAATTATTTTCATTTTTGTGCTCTAAGTATGCTTGCCTCTACTGACTTTTAGTGTAAACACAAAACATAACTGTCTTACATATGCTCTAGAAGCTTGACTAGCCATAGGTAAGGTTTAATTTTACTGTACTTGAGGAGCAGAAAGTGTAGAATAGTTTTCAAAGCAAGACCTTTCAGGAAAATATCTGTTAGAACAGTCAATGATGGAAGTAGAATTTAGCAAGAAACATTATCTAAATTACTTTTAGCAGTTATTTGTACTGCAGTGTTTACTACAGTGCTTAGTGGCTGGAATTGATTGAGACTTAATTATGTTGATAAAATAATTATAGTGATGACCCCAATCACAAATATCTTGTGCATAGTACTCACTCACGTTTTCAGCATAGGCTGAAAATCAACTCCATTAGTTTAGCACTTCTTTATAAAGGCCTGTAAGAAGTGTTAAGAAGATCACACTGAGAAAATGCCTAAAGATTACTAGTGAGACAAGATTTTAAGGTAATATCTTTCAATAATGAATAACTAATCTCAAACAAATTCTGCCTTTAATTGCATGTTTGTGAAATAAACACAGAAAGGCAAAGAAGTCACACAAATCCTTCATAAACATAAAAAATGGTAAACAGATGTAAATATAAAAATCTGATTAGACATGTTCAAAAGCACTTGTCTTCCTTTTTCTATTTTCATTCACATTTCCTAGCTATAAACCTAAAAAAAAAAATCAAAAGAGTAGTAACTTAATTTTACCTGCAGAAATTTTACAAGAATCATGAATTGAGTGCATTAGGGTTTTCTATTTTCTGTGGGTTTTTGGCCTTCCTCAATCTGAATGAAATGTAAAAAAAAAATAGACCTTGTAACAATTTCAGTCCTGAGAAGTAAATAGAGTCCTTGATCATAATGGTAACTTTTTGCTTTATTTAATGAAAGCAATGACAAAAAGGAAGATGCTGGAAATTTTTGATGTCTTTCTAACAGCCTTGCTTTTCATTGCTGGATATACAAAATGACATGATCTATCTGAAATGATCAGCAGCTGAATACCAGAGGCTGACTCTCTGAATTACTCATAGATCTTCTGTTTTTTCAGTGGGGAGGTAATAAATAAAAGCATACACTGTGTCTGCATATAAGTGGAAGTCATGCAGACCACCACAAAGAAAGAGGCCATCTGATTTCTTATCTCTTTTGGAGAAATATCACCACTGCCATGTGCTTTTAATGGATCAGATTCTGGCATCAGTGTTACACAATCTCTTTAAAACTGCATTGCCATCAAGTAGTCCATAATCGGCCGCTGTTGAAGACAGTGGGAGCTGTAGGGCTCACAAGAGAACGGAGGAAGAACAGATGGACCAAGACTGGAGGCAGCCAACAGCCACTCACATAATGAACAGCTCTCTTGCCAGGCCATGTCCCAGTTTTTCAGCCTCTGGGCTGTAATATTCATTTCTTCTATCCTCATGAGCTACATAACTGTTTTGCCCAATATTTACTATGGGCCTCCTGGGCAAGCTGCCTCAGTACCTGCAGAAATAAAACATTCATGAGGAAAAACTTCTGTTAATGCTGTGTTCCCAGACGAAAGCTGGACTCATGTTACAAACTTTTAAATAACCCTTTTCTTATAATTACACTTATTCCTTCTTTACCAGAGTATGGGACACAGATAATGGTGACTGATTCAGTGTCTCTAGCCCCTGACAATTTTTTACACTGATTGCAACTAGCACTGGAAACCACATTACACAGGCATTGGTGAGCCACTGTCAAAGGTCATGTTTGGTACTTAGATGTGCAGAGCTTTCTACAAGGTCCAATGTCTTGGAAAATCAAGGTGGTACCTTACACAAATCCCATGAGGGCAACTCCTACTCAAAAGATGACTAGATCAAGACCTATATGCTGAGCTGACAAGAGAATACAAGAAAAGCAGCCATGGGGGCAATACTTTCTTATGCAATATCAAAGAAAATGTTATTTGGTCCCAGTGACACATAGAAGTCTCAGTCAGTTACTCTACATTGGTTCATCAACTACGTTAGTGCGCTGGATCACAACCGCTAATACGTTCCAAAGTCATAGTCACTGACCTCCTATAGATTATTTCCTTTTATACCAAGACTCTTAACTATGGCTAATAGCAAAAAACCCTACTTGTCAGAGTGGCTCACTCTAGCTAACCAGTTCTTTCTGAAGAAATGCTCTCTGTCACTTTTTCTATTTGTATTTATAATTCTTTCACTGTATTTAGGAGAATAAGAGGTACAGGGAAGGGAAGGAGAAAGATAATGAGCCTTATGGAGGAGGAGGGTAGATAGAAGTCTTAAAAGCAAGTAAAAATCAAAGACAAAGCTTCATGATAGGCAATGACAAGTCAGAATATGCCCTCACTTAGAATATAGGTCTAAGTTCAGGGGAAATAAAAGTACAATTTTAAGCTTTGATATAATCTACTTTGACTGAAGTCAAAGAAATTGTTCAAAAAGTTTAATTTATGCTCTGTCATTTACAGAGGTATCTCTGTAAATTTATTCTCAGGTTCCATTGGTGTAATTGTACAGAAATTGCTGCTGACACAGGTATCTTTTCATTAGTGTTATACTCAGTTTAGTACCTGAACACTAGTTTTTCTCTAAGTGGAAAAGGAATTATTATTCAAAGTAGAAATGTTTCCTGCATAAAATGATATTTAGAAAAAACCCACAAAAGCTTTCTAATCCTTTGCAACTTGTTTGAATAGGTTCATAGGTAAAAATGTTTAAGTCTTTAAAAACAACAGGGAAAGTATGTTATTTTGCATGCTGTTGGAGCTGTATTATTTCAGTAGTTATAGATTTACTTTATTGACAATCATTTTGCAACCAGTCAACCAAAACTGCAATTTGTACAGACTGCCATTCTGTGTCAACGTGAAATATATTAGAAAGACACTTGAGGTTAATACTAATGTAAACAAAAGATGCATAGTAGTCAAAACAGTACAACAAGGTAGAGTGAAAGCCTTGTGCATCGATTTGCCCCAGCTTCACACAGAAAATTATCTTCTGCAGTATTTACTCAGTGAATGTGGTTGGTAGATAGATGCATGCTGATGTTCATAGCTTTGTAAGAAAATAGAAAGAAAAAAAATTAGCAAAGTAATGGGTTTTTTAAAAAATCTTGGACTTGAAAAACCTATGGTATTTATAGGCTACCTCGTTAAAGTTTGCTTTCATAAATGATGCAGCAGTAGTGATAGGCTGTTTCACTTTTGGATTAAACTATCCAAATAATCTTGAAGATTGCTGTTTCTGAACTATTCCAGCAAAACAAGCAATTGGTGTTGATTTCATAGTAACATTCAAAGTATTAGAGCTTTGTCTTGTGTAAGTAAACTACTTGGGCAGTATTCACTTGTAAAATGTAAATGTAAAATTAATATTCACCTTTTTTCAAAGGAACATTTCACATCAAACCAGTAGTTTCTTTTACACCTTTGCCTGTTCAGGATAAATCAGGTATAGCATGATCTATATATAGAATGTTCTTTTCCTCCAACGGTTTGTAGCAGATTAATTCTACTCAGACTTAAATCAAGCCCTGTATAAGTGCCTATCAGAGTAATGAGAAGAGGTCTTATGAAAATCAGACTAATAGAGTATAAAAGCTATTGATTTTCTATTTCAATTGCAAAGACAGAGCTAAATATTTTTAATCTGTACACTTTTTAGTTATCAAAATTGTTTAGACAACTTTGTAAGAATATCACTGGAATAATAAATACATACAACCTGAGTGAAAAATTCCTTTTTTTAATCATA
>BOSO01006727.1:0-13353 GCA_018403395.1 Gorsachius goisagi | reverse complement strand
GGTCCTCCTTCTTACCCTTTTTGAAGACTGGAGTGACAATATGATTTTCCTGAGACTATGGATCTTTACTAATTCCTTACATTTTTTACTTGTAATGAGCAAATATATAGAAGGTGATAGAAATTTTGCAGTTGGCATATTCTTGCATTATCAATGATAACTAACAGCCATAATAGGGTAAAAATGCTAGCCTCTAACAGTTACATATCATTACAACAAACTAACAACAGCTGCTGCTGAGGAACTAAAATTGCTATGCGTGTTTTCATAACCCTTTTTTTTTTAAAAACGCTACTTCTCAAGTATGTAAAATGCTAGCATTCCTGACAAAATGAATCCCTCTCAGGGATAAATAAAGCCATATTTTCTATTTACCTCATTTTTAGGAGCTTGGGTACCACTATGAAGGCAATCCACAGAAAGAGGACCATAGTTCATTAAGGTGAGAATAAAAGTCATATTTCAGGACAGCTACATGTCTCACGACTTCCAGAACAGTATGCATTAAGCTCTTAAAAAATCAAGAACTTCAGTTGTCAGAAAATGTCAACAGATTCTAATGAGAAAAGGTTGTTCAGAAACAATTACTTTGGCAGTATTTTGTTTTTCAAAATATGACAATGTTAACAGTTTCTTGGTTACTGTTTCTGAATAATTACTTCTTTCTTCTTATTTTTTTAGTCAATAACATTTTGATCAATTGTTATAATGAAGTTTTCTTGATTAAGAGAAGACTTATCAATGTTTATACTACAAAACCAGAGATTATAATAATAAATTTTCATAACAGAGCACTTTTTAAGACTACAAGGTCATAGAAGATCACAATTCCAGTGGCTGGCTAAACTACAGAGAAATGTGCAACAGGCTTATCTCATTGCAATAGGCATTTTGGATAAAATTCCATCTGGCATATGGTCCCAGCAATTCCCAGGTGGTGCACAGTCCAGTGCACAGTCTATAGCAGCCCCTGGTGAGTTAACACTGGGCAGCAAATCAAAAAGCTGCTTCTGGCTTTCTAACAGACGCTCAAATGCTGAAATTCAACGCATGAAAAGATGTATGAATAAGACTCAAAAAGTTCAGTAGTAATGAGGAAGAAAAAAATAGTTGCATGAAAAATCACAAAAATATTCATACTGTCTAGCTGGGAAATTAATCAGAAAAGTAGATAATTTTTTGAGTAAGTATTAGGGGTAGCAATGAGGAGTTGTACTATGACTTAGTGACATTAACACTGACCTCGTCTTTTGCCGCAGCTTTCTCTTTAACACCGTAGCAAAGTGAGTGAATGGGGGAGGGCAAGGGGACAGGCATAGGGAGCAAAGCTTAACTGCGTTGATTGGATAAAGACTCTATTCTACTGGCACAGCTAACACTGAGAGAATTATTCTCATTACATGTCATCTAAAGATTTATTTTAAATGAAGTACTTGAGTAAAAAGATATGGAGAAAAATCCTTTTTGCTGAAGCTCATGATAAACATTTAAATGGGTAAAAGGAAGACCTGCACAGAGGAAAACTGATACATGCCACGTAGTAAGTAAATACATCTCAGCCACAGTATAATTAAATTGGAGTAATAATTCAGGATTTGATGCTCTGTTTCCAAAATCTGCTATTTGGATGGAGACTCTGGAGGCAATTGGACCTATGGTTGGTTATTTGTTCATAACAGCAAGTCTAGGCAGTCATATAGTTGTCTTCTGTCCAGCCATAGGTGTGTGGAAGGATATAATTCATATTGATTTCTATATTCTTCATGCACTTAATGAGTAGCAATACTGAGGGATTTTTTTTACCATTATAGATTATCTACATGATATGGAAGATGTAGGAACCTCCTTCAGAATTTTATGAACAAAAAATAGACAAAACAAAAGAAGTAAAATCCCAAACTTGAAGTTGCTAATGGGTATGTTAATGTTGTTCATGGCTCTTTCATCCAGTTGGAAGGAAAATGTATCTCCTTGTGAACACAGACATCTGCAGTGGAATATTTAATTTATTCTTACATAGCTTTATGTGATGACAGTACATCTCTTACACTTCAGTTTTACCAGAGAAGTAATATTGAGGCCTTTCTCCTGACAAAATTCCTTCCTAATATATTTCTGAAAAAGTAAAGGGGGAAAAGAAGTTATTTGTGGCTGCCTCAATTAAAAATTGTGTGACACTGAAGTATAAGCATATATTCCCAGCCCACTGAAATGAGTGTTTTATTCTTTATCATAATTCCTAAATTTGAAATAACAGATGTCTATTCATCAATGGATTTTTCCTTATGAAAAATACTAAGACATCATTAAAACTTAAGAAAACTATACTTCTTTGAAAGGAAACGCAGAATTTAAGTATTTGAAAAATCTTTGTAGCTGACAAACTTTATAACGAGACAAACTTTTAAACTGTACTCATTGTTCATTAGTATCACATTTATTACTGTTACTTAAATTATTACTATCTGATAGCACTAATTTAAGTAATTGTCTGGATGCATAAGATAAAAAATCGTACATTATAAGAAAGAATGTTTACTGTCAGTCTTATCACTATAGAACACTGCAAGTAACTGAGCGAACATGACATTCTACACTAAAAATATTTCAAATGAAAACAAAATAAGAATTAAATAAATATCAACAACTTTACTTAAGAGATCCAGACTGTTAAACATATTTTTATTAGGCACTTCAGAATTCATTGTAGGAAACGGAATTAATATTTTCATTTTAGAATTGTTGGAGTGGCAAAAGCAAAACCTAAAGATACTGTATTTGAAAGATTCTCCAACAGACAGAGGTTTGCTGATTGTTGCTGAATTTTTAGTTAATTTTTAACTCACATGGACAATACCCCTCTTAATAATTTGTATAGATTGTGTTGTATTTTTCTGTTCAGTTGTGCACAGCTCTAAAGATGTTATAAATATGTAAAGAAAGAATGAATTTGATTTCAGTTACTGCTAAATAGTCATAGTAATTCCCAGTCCAAATTCAGTATCTACAGTTCTGTCCTTTACCTCCATGAAGTTCATAACCCTACCCCTCACCTTGCCACGTTGCCCACTTTTGTTTCTCTGTCTACAAGCAAACAATATTTTTCATCTATTCAGAAATGCAAAACAAATGCTGCCTTAGCAAATAAAAAAATATAGCTTTGCAAGAGTTATCCAAAGTGTGTCACTTACGATTTTAAACCCAGCATGTGGCTGATTAACCCACCACATTTAAAACTAAGAAAGGAAATTATAAAAGCCAAGGATTATCCCAGCTCTGCCTTGACAAACAGCTGAATAAGATAGAACCACAACAGGAGCACAGAGTTACTCACATCCCTATGAGTGGGTTTTAATTCAAAATACTCAAAGAACTTTTTTCGCCCACTCACTCCAAGGAAATATATACGTAATCTGACTTATTTAAAAAGGCTTCCAAAAGTTGTTTAGTTGTAGAGGGGTTGTTGCTGTTCTTTGAAGGAAACATAGATTTAACTTAACTGCACACAAAACCATGACAATGTTCATTTCACTATTGGATGGTGATGTTGTAGAAGAGTAAACTTGTGAAATTTGAAGCCACATGAAAGCTCCACAAACAATCTGGTGCTAGCTATCCGTCTCTGCAGGGAAAAAAAAGTGCTACTCTCCTTTTGTTATCATCCATTTCTAACTCCTTGATCTGCCATAGAGCAGCTAATTTTCTTCTAAACTCTGGTCTTGCTTTTGCTCCTGGTGTGAGAGTGAACCCACATGCAATGCATAGGGGGTTTCAGGCCAGGTGCATTGAACTAGCTGAGCATAAGCAATAAGCAGTGCATCTGACATGCACATGGTGGGACAGGAGGTTGCTTGCAGTAGTAGCTGGAGGGTGCTAGCAGCTGTGGAGAGGCATGGCATGGGTCACTTGTGCCAGGGCTATGCTTCACATGCCTCTGCACTGAGGCTGGGGAAGCAAGGTTTACCTCATGATAATCGTAGGATTATTCACACTGTTTTAATTCCTGGAAAACCAGAATTTTATGTAAGTGATTGAACAAAATCTAGAATGCTCTGAAGTCATCAGGGTTATATTCTTGATTTCAGTGTAGCTATGATTAGGAGATGAAAGACCAATATATCTACCATTTACTTAATATTAGAAAATATAGTACTTTCTTGCTTAAGTGCTCAGATGCTACTGTACTGATGTATCTCACTGACCATAAAATGCACCATAATAAAGAATTAAATTAGAACTCCAATAAAAGACCCAATTTACTATCCCAAGTAGTTGATTAAGACAAGATGGGAATATATTTTTCCTTATAGACAAGTGAAACAGCCTTTTATTGCTTCAAAATAATGAACATAGCATGAGAAATTGTGTAGCTTAGTAACTAAACCTGCCCTTGATATTGGCTGGTATTTCATTTCATATAGCAGGAGCATGGTAAGTTAAGTGTTTTTCTGACCTAACTCTTGACCAAAATGAGGTCAATATATCTAAGTGTTGCCCCCTTGTTTTTAAGAAACGTCACCAAATACAGTAATAATAAATTCTCCTCTTGATTAGTTCCATTGTGCTTATTAATATAACAAAATCTCTGCAGAATTTACTGAAGCATTATGAAAGTCGACTAATTTTATAACATTTTATTTCCTTATTTGAAATAGTCTAGTTACCACGCCATATATAAAGTTAATACTGAATGAGAAAGTAACAAAGACTACTTGGATAAGAAATTATTGTCACATTTCCACCTAACAGATTAGAAGCCTTTGTATAACATAACATTTATTTTTGCTGAGTTTCTTATGGTAGTGACTTCTGCAGCTGCAACAAAGAATTAAATTTCTTCTTAACCCCATCCAACATACAATTTTAAGGGTTTCTGTTTATGTCAACAAGTCTTGAAAACCAATTGCTTTGTCTTGGACTTTTTCATTGCCTTTAGAGCCTGCACATACTTCGTGAAAGTATCTTCACTATGGGTGTATGTGACATTGCATTTCTAACCAATCACATTCCCACTGTTTAAAATTGTGCTTTTCTATATCTCAGGACTAGTTTGTAACCCTTTATAACATACTTAGATTTTTGGTCATGTAGGTTTTTTTCTGGTAGTTTAAGCTATGTCTGGTTATCTTTTTCAAAAAGTTTACAAATTCCCTTTTCTCTGAGACTATATAGAGAGTGAAATTTCTTTTTAAATCCCACTGCTGATTTTCAACAGTTTCAAATTGCTTGTCTAGAGAAACCACTCTTATTCGTAGGTTATATCACTCAGAAGTTGGATTTTATAAGATGATCCTGTGTCTCCATAATCATCTTCAAAATACTGAAATTATTTGATTAAAAAATACATCTGTACTCCAGAGGTAACCATTTGTTTTCAATAGAAGTCTTGGTCATTGCAACCCTTATGAAGTACTGAAGAAATCCAGTTAGTTAAAACCAGACACAACCATCAAAAGTATTATTTATTATGTACTACACATTTAGGACAGCAGTAGTTTATATTTTGTAGTTCCATTTCCACCCTTTTTAAAAATACCTAGCACTACCACCCGTCACGTTCTTACTGATGCAATTCAGAAATACGTAACATTTGCATGTAAATAGAATTAGTACAACTTAATTGATCTAAGTGAATAAATCCAGGCAGATATTTTCCAGTTTATATATCGCAATTCTGGATTATAGGTACTTTATTGTAATACAGAGAAGTGATCCAAGTGCTTGCTGTAATATTTAGGGGTGGTTTATTCATCACGACACTTTTATACATTAATCTTTTTTTATATTTAGAAATAAAAATGAAACAAAAAGCTGTAATAGAAAATGTTTGCTGCCTAGTTATATAAATACTAGTCTACAATAATTCTTCAAATAAAGGCAGAAGCTAAGTACATTGGATCTTTACAAATAGTCCACGTTAATATACTGAGAAGTATTTTCTTGTATTTTTCTCCTATTCCTTGGCAACAAATGCAGATGGCTAGAAAATTATTAGCTTCCCTCAAAAAGAATGGCCACTCCAAAACAAATAAAGCAGATGTAACTAAATAAAATTACTCATTTCAAATAATTTATCACATTATTTTAGTTTTAATTTCTGTTCATGAATAAGCTACTTTTTTGGCCATGGGTTTACTATAGGCTGTTTATAGTGAACAAAATTGATTGTTATAAAAAAGCAATATGTCATCATGATTGACATATATCATGATTGATCCATCATAATTGATCATGTGATATGTCCTGCTCCTTGTCTGGGAATCAGGCATTTGTGAATTAGGGACTTAATGAATGAAAAGCACAGAAACACAAATAAATAACACAGATTTTTTTTTCTCCAGAATATCCCTGTTGCATACCAAATACTTATCTACATAAAGAATAATCACTGTCAGCTTTTAAATAAACAAAGAATTGTATTTCGAGTTATGAGATGGCACATTTATAGCCAAATGAGGAACACAATGCAGAAGACAAGTAGTTACAAATACATGATTTTTATTGTTTCGCTGTCTAAAGTATTGAGCAAATTACTGACTGATGTTTTCATGCTTATCAATTATTTTGTTACATAAGTTATTGTGTTGTTTTCAGTTATAGTAATCATTTCTAAAAGACACCTTTTGTTAGATGAAGATACCTTTCAGGTATTCTATGTATTTCCTAAAGTTCTTAATGATAAGTTAACTACATTTACATTCTCTCAAAAAACCCCAGTGTGCTGGTTTGTTCTGGTTTTGGCTGGGATAAGTCAATTTTCCTCCTAGTAGCTGGTATAGTGCAGTGGTTTGGATTTAGTACTACCAGAATGTTGTTAACACCCTGATGGTTTAGTTATCGCTAAGCAGTGCTTACACCAGTCAAGGACATTCCAGCTTCCCCTGCTCTGCCAGGTGCACAAAAACCTGGGAGGAGGCACAGCCAGGACAGCTGACCCCAACTGGCCAAAGGGCTATTCCATACCATATGATGTCATGCTCAGTGTATAAACTGGGGGAAGTTGGTTGGGGGAGAGCAATCACTGTTTGGGGATAGGCTAAGTATCAGTCAGTAGGTGGTGAGCGGTTGCATCACGTGTTTTTCCTGGGTTCTACTTCTCTCTCACTCATTGTTTTCCTTTCTTCATCATCACCATCATCATCATCATCATCATCATCATCGTTAATATTATTAATATTATTACTACTACTGCTATTATTATTTCATTATCTCAGCCCATGAGTTTTTTCTTACTTTTGCTCTTCCAATTCTCTCCTCCATCCCTCCGGGATAGAGTGAGTGAGTGGCTGTGTGGTGCTTGGTTGCTGACTGGGGCTAAATCACAACACAGTCTTAATCTCCTATTCTAGGAAAAAATAAAACTGTTTTAAATCCAAATCATATCGGTACTCCCTCCTTCTTTGAGTTGTGACCAGGTATCTTTGGTTTCTCTATCTCCCTGATCAAAACTTGAAAGAGATGAAAGAGTGATAGGAATGCCAATTGCAAATAACCTTAGATTATCTTTACCAATCAAGGCATTTGCAGGATGTAAGGAGCACTGGTTATGAACTCTTCCCACCTTTGGAAATTGTACTTTTGAGGACTGATGTACCTGACGATGCTGCAATCCTCCTGTGTTTCAGCTTTGGATTTCTTTTAATATTGTGACAAAAAAATGAACAGAGCTGAGGAAAAAGGAAGAGAAGCCCACAGAAAATTATCCCTCAAGCTATGCCTACACTGCTATCATGGCTCACTGTTTGAGCTCATATTGGAGCTTGAACTTCCTAGCTATTCATATTTTGTCTGGCACTTCAACTTACTCTAGAAACTCCCAAATGGCTGTCCTGGTGTATAAATTGAGCTACATTAATGAGACTGACCACACTTAAATCCTAATTACTGCTTGTGATATTAGTTAGTAAGATCTCTTAGTGCTGTAAACAGATGCTGAAGGTGAAGCAGAGCAATCAAAGAGAAGACAGATATGTTCTTTATTCATCAGTTTATCCTGAAATTCTTCACATTCTGATCTGTAGAATCAAATAATTATGTTATATTTATTTATTTATATTTCTCCAGACCAGTTATTAATCTTTCTTCATTTGCAGTTAGGGCTGCATAGAGTAGTTCCTATACTATTACAGGATGCAAAGTAATGCTGAAAATACCCTTCATTATTGAAGAAGAATCATATCTATAGCAAATTGGTGTTTTTTTCTACAACTGCTACACAGTTCCCCCCTAACCTGTAATGAGCAAAATAAATATCGTTATGGAGCTGCAAATACACTGCTAAATAAAATAACAAGGCACAACTTCTTAGCTTTGGTTGTTAGTGGAATGAACTAGCTTTGTTAGGTACAGTAGATCATGTGGACTGTCCTTGAGAGGTTGGGTCAGAAAAATATTTCATCCAGTTTAGTTTATTCTCCACAACAGTGACATGCTTGCAAAGAATGTGCTTTCTACAGCTCAATTCTTATCCTTTTCCCTCAGCATCCAAAATTGTTTTAGCACTGGTATTAAATGGAGGATCCTTGTCTTATCCCTCTAGTATACGTTTGTAGACCTATTATCCTTTAATTTGGCTAACACTTCTGAAATTGCTGGTAGGGTCTAACTCTACAAACTACTGTGACAGCAATTTCCAGAGGTTCACTACCAGATCTTCAAATAAGTATTTTAGCGCTGTATTATACCAATCTCTTGCTAATTTCACTGAGTGCTTCTTAGTCCTGGTATGGTGGGATGTGATGAATAACTGTTAAATTTTCTTTATTACCTTTGAGATTCTGTGAATTTCAATCCCTTTAATCTCTCAAAAGGTGGGTGCCTTAATTGATTGATTGATATAAACTTTCTCCAATTTCTCTTTCGCTACTATATATTTCTAAAAATGCAGAGACCAGAACAACACACAGCACACATTATTCAGGGTGTGGGCACACAGAAATTTTAACAACAAAGTTAACCCCTTATTCTACTTCTCAGTATCCCTCCTGATGATTGCATATTTATTTTGGTTTTGTTGGTTTCCACTGGACATTAACCTAATACCAGAGAAATGCCAATGAAGACCCCTAAATCACTTCTTTGCAATGTAACTCAGCCTGAGCTTTTTATCATCTATAAAATGTGACATAGCACTGTGTGCTCTATTTTCCAAGTAATTTATGAAGATGTTGAATGAAATCAGTCTCTGTAGTCATCTATGAGGGACCCTGCTTCTGTCTCAAAAAAATGACCATTTGTCCTGTATTTGCCTGGGATAAGTTAATTTTCTTCCTAGTAGCTGGTATAGTGCTGTGTTTTGAATTTAGCATGAGAAGAATGCTGATAACTCAGTGGTGTTTTGGTTGTTGCTAAGTAGTGCTTACTCCAGTCAAGGACTTCTTTCAGTTTCCCATACTCTGCCAGGTACACAAGAAGCTGGGAGAGGGCACAGCCAGGACAGCTGACCCCAACTGGCCAAAGGGATATTCCACACCATATGATGTCATGCTCAATATATAAACTGGGGGGAGCTGGCAGGGGTGCAGCAATCGCTGCTCAGGGGAGGGCTAGACATTGGTCAGCAGGTGGTGAGCAATTACATCGTGCAACACTTGTTTTGTATATTCTGTATATTCTATCATTATTATTATTTTCCTCTGCTGTTTCATTAGATTGTCTTTATCTCAGCCCACGGGTTTTACTTTTTTTTTTTTAATTCTCTCCCCCATTCCACCAGGGGTGAGGGAGAGTGAGCAAGCAGTTGTGTGGTACTTAGTTGCCAGCTGGGGTTTAACCACGACACCATTAAAATTTATCTGTTGCTTCCTGTTCCTGTTGTATGCTCTCAAAATGCAGTTTCATAGCCTGAATATGAAGATGGATGTTACAAGTCTTCAAGTATAGCAGAAGGCATGAACTGGTACTTGAGGATAGTGTTGGCAAACTGTAGAGGGAGCTAAATCTAGAGGAATATGATCTTTAGAGAAATGTCACTAAAATGAAATATCATGGGCTTGTGTCAGATTTGTGTCATACTCCTTTCCCCAAGTATTACTAACAGGGAAAATGGTTTACAATGTTGAAGTTGTTTCACTGTATGAAAATTCCTCTTCTGTCATTGTAATTTTTCGTGATATTATTTATATGCAAGATGATTTAGTATATGGGTATAGAGTCTATATTCTTCAACTACTTTGTATATCCTTCAAAGTCTAAATCTAAACTCTTCTCAGAGGTATCTGGTGAAGGTACAAGAGGTAAAGGGCACCAAATAAAACATAGGAAATTCATTTAAACATTTGAAAAAAATCTCTTTTATGGTGTGAGAATAGTCTAAGGTGTTGCCCAGAGAAGTTGTGACATCTCCATTTCTGGACGTATTTGGAACCTGACTCGTCACAGCCCTGAATGACTTGCTCTAATTGACCTTGTTCTGAGCAGGGTGGTTGCATTAAGGGATCTCTAGAGGTAAATTCCAGCTGCAACTGTTCAGTGATTCTTTGGCTCTATGAATGTTATTTTTTTTAATTATAAGTAGTGATTTCCTGATTTGCCTCACTTATTTCCTTGTCCCTGAAGAACTTTTTATGTGATGGTATTTTTTCCTACTATTTAACAGTTTCATTAACAATTTTACTTCTACAAAATGGGGTTTTTTTTTAGAAATCTGATTCTATAAATCATTTTCATAGAGAATTTTTGCTAAATGAAGCAGCCTGTCTCTCTGGAGGCTCAGCAGTTGATCAATGAAGTGATTAATCCAAGTAAGCATCTCTTCTCTCATTTCACTAAAGATTTTTTCTGACCTCAAAAACCTGTTTGTCTTTAGCTGAACTAGCAAGCTCTTAACTGCTGTCATTAAACTTTCCTGAATGTCCTTATATCATAACTAGAGAGGATCAATATATTAGTATGGTAACCTTCAGGTATTTGAGGTTCATTCTTTCCATTTTTTAGGTTGTAAGTTTATCAGTAAATTAGGAGGGTGCTACGTCAGCTAAACTATCTATTCACTAAGTGATAACAAACTGCCAAAATTTCATCTTTCATATTTTGACAATATTTTTTTTTTCTTATTTAGCATCATCATAGCACTGAAAGAAGTGCTTGAGAAATTTTCACTGCAGTTTTGTGTAGTTCTTATTTTCCTAATGCACTAAAAGCCAAGTTCAGAGTAACATGTAAGTACTGGACACCCAGAGTCTTGTATCATGCCAATCACATTTGTTCAAACTGTTAATTTTCAGAGAACTAGGGTGGGACCCTCGATTTAAATATAAAATTTGTTTCTTTTCCAGTTATTTTAAGGCTGGATCAGTTCCCCAACCCATTTCACCACATAGCGACTCAAATACATGTATCAGTTTAAGCTGCACTGGTGCTTTATAGCCTACACAGTTTTAATTGATGCTTTAACAGTGACATTTCTCTCAGATCTCTAAAGCAACGGTGCATTATCTGTGGAGACAGATGCGAACAGATTCTGCAGAAGGTGTGGCTTGAATGCATATAAAAAATGCATGCAATACTAGGTAGCATAGAAAAAATAACCTGGCACCTCAGTTTAGCATCCAACTGAGTGGACACATTGACCCCCATCTAAGTAGGCTTTATTCTGTAAAAATGCAAAGATCAAGAAAGAGCATCAAGAAATAATTTTACTATTTCTAAAGCAATCAGGCACAGTAGAGGAGACCGTCATAGAAAACTCATAGGGAAATTAATGAATCTACCTTATAGCATGTCCTGAAGCAGTTTGCAATATACACGGCATTGAGACATACAGTGCACAACAAGAAGACATAATGTTGCATAATTGAACATTCTGAATGAAGAAGGAGCCCTACATGGGGAAAACTGCCTGAGCTTGTATCATAATGCATAACCATAAGAGACAAATTAAGGTTATTCAAGCACTTTTTCTGCTGCTTCTCCAACACAATTTTTTTGGATACAATAAACTCATTCAAAGTGAAATAATAAGCAGTCATGTTCTGCCCATATGTATTTTGCTACCTCTTGCAGTAATTATGGGACACCTTCAGCATATTTCTGCCCTGTTCAGACCACAGCTTTACTAAGAGTACAGAACAAACCAAAATCAAATCTCAATGGTAAATTAATGCACTGTGAAACCTATAAGGCTGTAAATAATGATTCTGAAAGGATTATTATAATTTAAATCATATTAACAATTAGTAACATGTACAGTTAAAAATTAATGTTATAGCTTTAGGGTTGTAAGCTTTAGGGCTGTCGAACAGCTGTTGATACATTATTAAAGTGACTTAATTACAAAATGTCTAAATGTAAATTATTGGTTTTTTTGTTGGTAGTGTGGGTTTTTTAGTGTAAAGATGAAAGTTAAGCAATAGAAATGCACAACTAAGGCATATGGAGGAGGTTGAAATTATTATTGCTGTCTCTCTTTTTTTTGAGAAAAAAATCTTATTAGAAGAGACTACCTATTTCAATACCCTATTCTGTATACAGATTAAATACATATTTTAAAAAAAATTTTGCTTAAGACAGTTTTCACTATAAACGGTATTGACTAAAGCTGCAAGGCCTAACAAAAGTTTTAAAAAATGTATATAATTGTTCTTTTAACAATTTTAAACTCAACATCAAGTGTTCTTAAATTTTTATTACTTATCACTTTATTTATAATTTAAGTGTAGTTACCCTAGTTATCTATTATTTAATTAAATATGTGGTTATTATAAGCATGTAGTCAATATAATATAGTCATGTGATACAAAGCCCATATTCTTTCTCAATCAAAAGAATTTCTGATAGTTACAGAAAGTGAACTTTGCAGAAATTAGTTATTGTTATTCAGAAGAAAAAGCCCTTCCACAGAGGGGTTTGGGTTTTTTCAGACTAGAAACTAAGAGGAAATGGATTTGAGAACATATATGCTGAGAACTAACAAAAGAAATATGACTATACAGCTATACAGCTTTTATCACAGAATCACAGAATGGCAAGTGTTGGAATGGACCTGCGGAGATCATCTAGTCCAACTCCCCTGATAAAGCAGCTTCACCTAGAGCATGTTTCACAGGACTTTGCCCAAGCGGGCTTTGAATATCTCCAGAGAAGGAGACTCCACAACCCCCCTGGGCAGCCTGTTCCAGGGCTCTGTCACCCTCAAAGTAAAGAAGTTCTTCCTCATATTCAACTGAAACCTGGCATAAGCCAGTATTACACAGTACAGCAGAACAATAACTTTAATCCACTTTTTAAAGTGATAACCAGCAGCACAGGGAATGCATACAGCAGGTAAGGTGTTACATAAAAGAACTCTGTGAACAAGGACAACAACTCTGAGACCAAATAAAACAACATTGTGACCAGCGACTATTAGACTAA
>BOSO01006726.1:0-16538 GCA_018403395.1 Gorsachius goisagi | reverse complement strand
GGCAGGACTTGTCCTTGGTGAAGCCATGCTGGCTATCTCGAATTATCTCCCTGGCCTCCATGTGCCTTAGCATAGCTTCTAGGAGGATCTGTTCCATGATCTTCCCAGGCACAGAGGTGAGATCTCGCTCATCAAGATCTCGCTTTCAGAAGAGCTATCCGATTATGTTCCACTGCTGTTGTCAATATGCATTATATACATACACAAATAGACAAATTCATTCATACTACACTTCTGTCTAACCTTGCAACAACACTTCTGCTGGCTAGCACAGGTCAAGCATTACTTACAAACAAGTCACAACTTTAATACAGCCTCAATAATTCCATTGCACAATTCTCCTGCAAAGAATATTTTACTAATAGTTAACAACAGAAACTGAAATATGGAAACAGAAAATTATACTGCTTTTCTAATGAACGGCAAACTAGAAGCATAACAACACTGAAACAGAGCAAAATCAATGACTTAAACATGACATCTGTAAATCTTTCGGAAGGTGTGAGTTAATAGTCTAATGCAGACTAACTTTGAAATTATACACATATATGTCTACTCAAAAATTATGACAGCATAAAATACTGAAAAGAAGATTCAGCCAAATCAGACCAGGTTACTATTCTGTAGAATAATTAAGGAGTTCTGTATTTATATGGAAATTATATACAGCTTATACATATACACTTCTTATACCTTTAGAAGTCTATTCAAAACAACCCATTTACCTTCACTGTTACAAAACCCAATTTTAAATCTTTTCAAACTAGCAAATCACATACCTCAGAGTGAACACTCAGAGACTAAGCACTGTCTTTCTCTAAGGCAGATGAGAGCACAATAGAAGGTCTTTATTTTTCTACTTACACTTTTTTCTCAGTACTATTTCATATAGAAACATGTCAAAAATCGACTCTCACCAGACTACAAAGGAGAAAAACCAAGCAATTTGGGACAGAGGTGCAGTGGCAAAACACCTTGATGAGTGGGGGGGAATAAACAAGGGTAACCTGGTTAAGAATAATGGACAAGCTGGAGCAATCAAGAAATAATTTAACAAGGTGTTGGACTATATATGCATCTGATCTCAGCTGATGTTAGACACAGGGAAACGAGTAATACCAGTGACCAGCAATGCACACCAAGATACCTGTACTAGATCAGGAGGTTACATCCATCTCTCTGTGTTACCATAAGTCATGTTTTGTCAGTTCTACATTAGCATATAGGTACAAGTTAAAAATTCCTGTGAAAGCTGTGGACAGGCTAAAACACCGCCACAGCAGCCGCAGCTGAAAGCAAAGATGCTTGTAGGAAGTCTGTTGCACTGCTAGTGCATAATGTGTGCCATCTACCTATTGATTTTTGGGCAATAACGTCTCCCTGTAATGTCGCTACTGTTTTGATTAGCTGATTATCCCAGGTATTTCAGAGGAACATCCCTGTTTACAAGAAATTGAGCTGTCAGAGTCTGAAAGCCTATGGTGATAAGGCCAAGAGCCAAAGATAAATAAAACAGGCGACTCTCACTAAGTGCTTGCTCCTCAGAAATAGACCCCAATTTCTCAACAGCCAAGACAGAGCAACAAGTAAAACGTCTTTGCAAGTCTTTTTGAGGAAAGCAAGTTGTACAAATATCTTCTTTCTGTTTTAGAAAGAAGTTACATTGTAAACTGTTAACTGATCATCTAGTAAAGTTTCTGATATATTTATTGTGTTTTAAACAAATTATGAGGCCACCTACCATGATGTAAGTGCTTTTTAATAGAAATAAACATCTCAAAACGGCTTTTCTGCAATTTCTCCTAGGATAAGCTTTTTAAAGATTTTACTCTTCCTCATGTTACAGGAAGTTTGCCCAGTGCTTTGTTTGGGGTGGGGGGGCAATATGTGTGGGAGCATCTTAATTCTGTAACATTGTCCTCTGCTTAACACCTAGCACAGCAGAGTCATGATCCATGACTAGAGCTCTCAAAGCTACAAAGAAGAAAATAACAAACAGTAAGAAATATTACAGTAGCTGCTGGCAGCTATACTCAAGATCTGGCATTACTATAGAAGGAAAGATGGAAGGAATGAGGGAAAAAAAGGCAACTCCTAAATATTCCTTCCACAAAACTCACAGTGCACAGAACTGAGTAGTTCTCACACCAGGGTGGTCTGAAAGGAAAGGAGTTCACAGAATCACAGAAAGTTCTGCGTTGGAAGGGACCTTTAGAGGTCATCTAGTCCAAGCTCCCTGCAGTGAGCAGGGACACTGTTAACTAGAGTTGGGAGAAGAGACGTAGCAGAAAGACTAGTGCTAGGTGAGCTCCTTCAGCAAAACTGGTAATGTGGGGAATCCTTGATCTTTTAGGGACATTGTTTAGTGGTGTGATGGTAGTGTTAGGTTAACAGTTGGACTTGATGATCTTAAAGGTGTTTTCCAACCTAAACAATTCTATGATTCTATGATATTGGATGGATGTAGGCTAAAAAAGGTCCTTCTGCCCCACATATTCTCTGTGCCTGGAAACAAGAAGGAAGAGTGGCTGAAACAGTTTATCCTGAAGGACTGGGAGGAAAGAGTGACAAGAAACACAGTCAGGAGAACAGACTGCAAACGTGACAAGAGAGATGAGAAGTGACCTACATTTTTATTCTCTTTTCCAACTTGTGCTCAGAAACAATCAAATCTAATAAAATTAAGAGTGTTAAAAGAACTGTTATCTATTAAAAAACCCATTATCTTGAAAATCAAGTTTGAACAAAACAGAATTATAGAATAGAATCATAGAATGTTTCAGGTTGGAAGGGACCTTTAGAGATCACTTTTATATATATATTTCAAGAATATATATTTCAAGCTGAAACAGTTTATTTCCGTACATGGAAACTCCAGAACAGTTTGGCTGTTCTGCTGTCATCCAGCCTAACACACAATTCAGGGGCTGTTACAGGACCACCTCACCCACAGACAGGTCCAGCTACTGAACTGGTCAGCACCACAACAAGCTTTTTTTTTTCTTACACCACTGCGTTTCTTCTGTGTACCATAATATATTTAAGCCAGTTTACTTTTTTTTTGGTGTGATGTTTTGGAAGACACAGTACAGAAGACTAGACATACGCTCATCCTTGTTATGGGTCACTTGAAATAGGAATTAAGAATAGCTGAGCACTATTTCTCTAGCATTTATCAAGTACGTTGTCCTAAAAACTGCAACAAGGTCGAAACACCATTGTGAGCATGGCTTGATCACATCACTGATTCATTAAATGACATCTGGGAACCATTAGCAAAAACTTGGCCCATTCAGGTCACTTCCTATTGTAATCTGTTCCACCTGCTGGAGGGCTAGCACTGGTCCCCAATTCTCTTTCAACTGGCCCCAGACTCTTCACCAAGATGTCACTTGCCTTTGTAGTAGCAAATTATTAAGGGTCCTTGTTTCCCCCACTGTACTAGCGGGTTGTAGTTGCCGCTCTATTTCACACTTTCTTTAGGGGGTACTTTTCCCTAACACATTTCCTACAGCAGTTTATTAGAAAGCCAGACCCCATGTGCAAGAATTCCCTTCACCAAGCACCTGCCAAGTATGTAGTAATAGTTTTTATTACAACATAACCTTGCTACCCACTTCTTTCAGAGAAAAGTGTAATACTGTCCAGACCAAGTTTTCTCCTAATTCCAAACACTACTGAGCAGCATACCTACAGCAGGGCCCCAGCAAATTGAGTAATCCCCAGCTCTCAAATTTCCAACATCAGGACAAACCTCTGACACATGACAGACGAAGGCCTGAGGCACAAAGGTTTGCCTGGAAAACTTGCTATCCCAGCAAACTCCTTTCATTGCTGAGCATCATTTGGGCAGTGTTTGGCTTTTGACAGCTGCTGGGGGTGGAAAAAGAGGAAAGGAGGTAATGAAATGGTAATGGATTATATATGGCAATGCCAGAAGGAGAAGTATACCCACTGGGGTCTCCCCAGCTGCCACTGATTTTCATAAAATTTATGTTATTATCCTTAAAGTGACTAATTCTCCATCAAAATTGTTTGAAAATAGCCAATATGTTCAAAATTTAATGGACGAATGCAAAAGAGGAGGAAGAGAAGACTGCATCATCACACACGTCTGGTTTCCTTAAGATACCAAGCTTAAAACCCAACACAACTATGACCCCAACGTATTTCAGATTTTAGCCTAGCAGTTCTTTCTTCCTTCCTCAGTTACTGTTTAAGATGGGCCCAAGTCAAATTTGAACTTGTGGCCATTCCCCACAGAACATGCACCAGGTGAATTCTTCCCCAGCTGGAATGGTGCTTTTCAGGATATTTTTGCCAGTGCAGGGAGGCTCAAGTAGAAATGAGACTTCTCAGCCATGGGCACAGCAATACTGAAACTCTCTACATTTTTCACTGCATTCTGCAAATTCAAAAGCATGGGGAATTTCATTAATGAAAAAGTAAGATCTCAGCATAAAATACCATTTACAGCAGAAGACTGGAACATTGACATGACACTAGTAAAAAATACTTCCCCCTTTAAAGAACTAAGCACAATCTTCACAAAAAGAATACTAAAGGCTTTTTAGTGCTATGTTCAGACAAAACTTGATTTCCTAACTTACTGCCAATAATTATTCTCATTCAGTATACTTTTGAGCATTCTATGCACAAACATGTAATACTATGTAACTATTATTAATGCTATGTATGAGTGATATTTAGTTAGCTTTAATAAATTAAAATCTATTGGATGAGTATAACAGCATGTTAAATTTTAGAGACTTCCATACACTTGGCTGAAACATCATATCAACTAATTTAGATGTTTAACTTCGCAGCTGATCAAATTCTAAAGACAGAAGCCAAGTTAGCGGAGGGTTCCAGTTATCTCCAGTTATTTAGTTGTCTCAAGCAAAATTTCCATAAAAACAAGACGATGATTTTATCAATATGCTTGTATTTAAACTTTCAATTACACACTAACAGCCCTACTGTATTTGTAACTCACTTAAAATTTATTTTATTTTTATACTTTCTTTTTAAGTTAGTTTCAGATACTGTATGGGGAAGAACAGATTTTCACCAAATGTAATTTATCAATTACATCTTACCTAAGTAACATTCGTTAACAAAATTAATGGACTAAACTACAAAGCTGGCTGAATGGCTGCAAAAACTTCCTGGTTAATAAACGTAAAGAAGTACACATAGGTGCAACTTATTCGAAACATGTACATTAAGGAGTTGTTACTTATAATCAGTCATTGTCAGTCTGTGATGTGTACACCATTTCAAGGCATTCATTGCTGTTTATAATGCACTGCTTTTTAAATAAGAAAGCTTTTGAAACACTACCTTGAACTTAAATAAACAATAATTTATCTTCTAAAATAGTCAGCAATCTATCACACAAAACCACCAGAATGCTATATATTAAGAGGAGTGTAGCTGTCAACACTACATTATAACTGCTGCAAAGTTTTACAAAAGACCTCTGTAATTACAATATAACATGTAAATTTTTACCACATTGGTTAGTTTAAAACACAATGTACCTCTTCTCAGGCAGTAAGGACTTCTTATCAGGATCCAACACTCATTATTCTTTCTAGTGACCACCATGTGCATGCCACTTCCTTCCTTACAGATTGAGCTATATTGTACTTGTGCCTACAAAGTTGGACACTGCAACCATCACTTCTGAATGAGTCCTATATACCATTAAAATAAATAAACAAATAAAATTTTTAAAACCGTGTTTGTTCAGCAAAGTATTGAATCATAGAATCATTTGGTTGGAAAAGACCTTTAAGATCATCAAGCCCAACCATACCTGTGCACTACTAAACCGCGTTCCTAAGCATCTCATCTACCAGTCCTTTAAATACCTCCAGGGACAGGGACTCGACCACTTCCCTGAGCAGCCCATTCCAATGCTTATCAACCCTTTCAGGGAAGAAATTTTTCCTAACATCCAACCTCAACCTGTCCTGGTGCAACTTCAAACCATTCCGTCCTATCGCCCATTACCAGGGAGAAGAGGCCAACACCCACCTCGCTACAGCCTCCTGTCAGACAGTTGTAGAGCGTGATACGGTATCCCCTCAGCCTCCTCTTCTCCAAACTAAACAACCCCAGTTCCCTCAGCTGCTCCTCATCAGACTTGTGCTCCAGACCCCTCACCAGCTTTGTTGCTCTCCTCTGGACATGCTCCAGCAACGCAACATCTTTCTTGTAGGGAGGGGCCCAAAACTGAACACAGTATTTGAGGTGTGGCCTCACCAGTGCCAAGCACAGGGGCACAATCACTTCCCTACTCCTGCTGGCCACACTATTCCTGAACCAAGCCAGGATGCCATTGGCCTTCTTGGACACCTGGGCACACTGCTGGCTTATATTCAGACGGCTGTCAACCAGTACCCCTAGGTCCTTTTCCGCCAGGCAGCTTTCCAGCCACTCTTCCCCAAGCCTGTAGCATTGCATGGGGTTGTTGTGACCAAAGTGCAGGACCCGGCACTTGGCCTTGTTGAACTTCATACAGTTGGCCTTGGCCCATCGATCCAGCCTGTCCAGGTCCCTCTGCAGAGCCCTCCTCCCCTTGAGCAGATCAACACTTCCACCCAGCTTAGTGTCATCTGCAAACATCCTGAGGGTAGATACATACATATTGTTAAAGTGCTCTGGAAATATAAAGCTCTAAAACATGTCAGTTTGAGCAATGTATTTTTCTGAAATCTTGAATAAGCATGGTGAACTGATTCTGAGAGCTGTTCTTTCTCAAGATTTACTGTTGGGGGAGTAACACGTTTGTGATTCACTGCACAAATAGATTAAGTATTTGTTTTATACTTTAAAAAAAAACCACATCTAGCTTTCATATAGCTAATAGGCTGGCACATCATTACTTCCTAATTTTCTTGTCAAGAAGCCAGGATGCAAAGAACCACACACCTCCACTTCATACTGCATGAATATTAAGCATACAATGTCCTTTTACGCTTATGTGAGCCTCAAAATCAGTTTCTAAGCTGTAATATGATGTGAGATAAGACGACTCTAAACACATTTCTCTTGTTTCTACATGATAGGACCAACTGGGATTTCTTCTGGAATAAAAGCTTTGCACTGTAATTAGATGCTAAAGATGAGTCAGTCACTAGCTTTTAACTTTCAGAGAGCTTTCATTAATGCAAATCACTGACGAAACCATATTAGTTACCTCTCATTAGTATGTTTAAATAAGGTGCACAGCACTCATTTTCAATGGGTTGCATAGAGATATTTATGGACAGTGATCACTTTGATTATTTACAGACTCTAAAAAGCAGGAAAGCAATTCAAGGCTGCTGAAGAACCACATGTATAAAAGGCTGGGGATTACCAAGTTTCAGGGTATTGCACCTTCTTACTCTTTCCTTATCAATTCCGATTTACAGCTGCAGAAAGCAACATGCTTCTCACGGTAGCTTTGGCTTCTATCCCAAAGGGCAAATGACCAAAGACAATGGGAACATTTCTCTTATGCAGAATACTTGTATAAGTTTTTTGAACAAGATTAAATCTTCACAAAAATATTTTAACCAACTCTAACCTCAACTTCAGAAGTTTTCAACAGCACCACAAACTGAGGGCATCCAATAAGAATTTGTGCTGACTGCTGCTTCAGCGTCACAAAGGACAAAACTGCAGGAATGGAAGAGCAAGCACTGAAAAGTAGCGGGACTTTTCAGTTGAACTAAACAAAAAAAAACACCACAAGAGCTGCTTATCAACTCTAAAAAGTGGGAATATTCCACACAGTGCTGAGGAAACAAATATGCAGAAATACATGGTGCTCATCACATTCCAGGGGACTCAAGAAGGACCAACACACCTGGCACTTCTTTTCTGGTCCTCACCCAGAATACACTCCATTACGCTTAAGTCCATCCATCCACTCATATTCATTCAATCAAAGATGACATAGTTCATTTTGCCAAATATCTCATGAAGAAAGTATACGTCAGCCACAGACCACTAGCCCAGTTAAGTCCTTTCATACATTTCCTACTGTTAAAATTGTCCAATTATAGTGGCCTAAGTTCTGTAACAAGTTCTAAGCATGAGATCATCCTCCTCTTCTTAATATCAGCAGGGAAAAAAGGAGAAAGTACTCCACATTTCTGCCTTCCATCCGAGAGTCTCATGGTGTTCCCCTACTGCAAGTGCCATTAGCCCAGAGCATGCATCTGGGAGAGCACCAGCCCTGTGGCAGTATATACCTCAGGGAGAATCATTAAACCACCAAGCTGAAGTTTTCTCTTGTAATTCCAAGTGTGCAGTAACAAAGCCAGAGACATTCAATTTCCTAGGGCTGCTAGCCCTGCAAACATCCTGATCAAGTTTAAAAAAAATCCTTCATAAGTCTACCCAAGGAAAAAAAAGAAAAAAAAACCAAAAACTTTCAGGCATCAAACAAATTTTTGGGGTGTCCTATGTTAGCCAAAGGAGGAAACCTGATTTATGATAGCCCTAAAGATCACAGAACATTAGTTCAATTTATAGGCACCTTCTTATAAGAAAATCAGATTAGGCTTTTAAGACCAACAGGAGCTTCTTGATCATCTATTCATCCAGGATAGGAGGAAGCTTCTTCAATAATTAAACTTCAATAAACAAACTCCAATATTGACTGTTGAGTAGTGCCAAAAGGGACAGATTAGTAGATGATCAGAAATGGAGGTAGAATAGTATGACAAAGATGACAAAAGACAAAGAAAATAAGACAGCAGAGTGGTAGAAACAAAAACCAAAGTGCTCCTTAAAAACAACATCTTTAATACAAGAAATACAACCTTCAGCAAAGAGCACGACTCACAGCATGGCCAGTCACCTGGCTTAACCCAAGAAACAAGAAGTAGTAGACATCAAATGTGTGATTGTATCTTTACAAGACTTTAAAGGGACTAAAATTTACTAAATGGCTTATTATGTGTAAGATCTGTAAGTTTACCAAAATAGTTTGGAAGAAATTATGAAAATTACTTTCTGAACAGCAGCCAAACCAACCAGCATGAGAAAATTCCCCTAAACATCTCACAGCAATGCTACAAACAACTACAACATACAAAAGTTAAACTACACAGAGCGGTAAATCTTAGTTCTAGCATTATTAAGTGGAAAAAGAAACCTCACTCACATTTGACAGTAAATTTTAATTTGGCATCTGAATGTAAAAGTATGTCCAATAATTGATTTTGATCATACAGAAACAATTACATACACAGATATTACTAGATTTATATTAAATACTGCAAGATCTATAAAAGTTATTGGAAACAAGTTTTTCCACATACTAATGTACAGTTGTTTAGATGACTACCTTTTAAACCATCTGCATATCCCACAGCACAATGTTCAGAAACTAGGTGCCAGTAGGCACCTCAAATACATTCAGTTGTTCCTGATGTAAAACAGGACCATATAAAACAATATAGCTGGAATAAAGATATTGTGATGAAGCATTTCATATGAACAAGGAAAGGCACATTTGTTAGTTCTACATACCTAGCAAGGTTGGCTTCCCTCCCCCCTGCCATGTTTCTCAGGTGGAAGAAGCCTAAGTTTCGAAATTACTTTGCCCCAGTAGTTTGGGACATTCTTCAACTCAGGGTGGGGAAGTAGGAGGAGGCCAGGAGTAGGGGGAAGGTTCAATTCATTAAACCTTTTGCTGAAACCCTTGCAGGTGGATTATTTTAGGTATATTACAAAATACCACCATGACTGTATAACAGCAGCTTGTTATGAGATATTCAGTAAAACATTTTATTGACTAAGAGTACAGTAAAACCAGCTGTAGTAAACCATACCCTCGAGAGAACTGCGAGACTACCTGCTACTCACATGCTATTTTGTGCAGATGCCACTGCTAAGTAGGAAATTAAATGGCTAAATACTTTCAATTAATCTTCAGGCAACCAAAGTACTGGTTTCAGAACTCCATTAATTAAGACCAATACCTATTGCAACATGCTGGGTAAAGCTACTGGACTACACATGAGCTTTGACAACTGGGGAACCTGCTGAACCATTCACAAGGTGAGGGAAGGGCTGTGGATGGACATGCACGAGATGGCCGACCTTGGGAGGCTTTACAGACTTCTTAGCAGGTACCATAAGGGCAGTGAAGCAGTGACACTGCTGTCCCCAAGCTGATCTCCTGCAGCATCTTAAATGCTACACTCTGTAGCGACAAGAAGCCTTCTGCATAACCTACACAAATACTGCTTGGCCCAACCCGAAAAGAAAATCGGCTATCTACACAGGGAACACCAACAGGCAGCTCGTTTCTAATAGAGACAAGCCCCAGAGAGTGCCGTCTCTGACTACGTACACACACTAGAGACTAGTTCTGAAGTTCGAT
This sequence comes from Gorsachius goisagi, assembly GCA_018403395.1. Lineage (NCBI taxonomy): Eukaryota > Metazoa > Chordata > Aves > Pelecaniformes > Ardeidae > Gorsachius > Gorsachius goisagi. The sequence goes on along the minus strand of BOSO01006726.1, from coordinate 6,148 downwards.
AAACTTACCAGTTTTATCAGGGGCTTTTTCCAACAACTTACATATTGCTAGAAGTTTGTTACAGCTGCTTTTACACAGGAGCAAAAGAACTGATTTACTGAGCAGACAATGTATCTCAACACATGGGAACGTACTATCTGCAGCCTCAAACAAAAAAGGAAGAAAACCACACACCCAAACCTACCCTGTGAACCCTCTTTCTACCAAATCACTAAGTACATTACTTCTAATAAATTTTTTCTCCAAGTCTTACATTATAGCAGAACAAGATAATGGTGTAGGAAAGTGTTTGCATTTTATATTGTTATTATAATTCAAATGTATATTTAAAGGCACATTATGTATCACTGTTCTCTAGTATGTTAAATGAAATATACAGCTATGTTCCCATGAAAGGGGTGATTTTAATTAAGAGATCGGAAAAGCAATGACTCAGAAGAGGCATGACATTCCAGTGATGAATTGATTCAGTCTTAAATATTTAACATTCCAGTGAAAATATTGAAGTGGTTTTATATATGAGAAGCTTTGGACAAAACACAAAATATTTAAAGAGCTCATGAAATAACATTTTTTTTTAGAAATGAAAATTCCCAAAAGAAAAGAAAAAAAAAAGAAAAACAGGGCAATGGAATCATTCCCAAGAGGATAAAGAATAGGCAATTTTTCCTAAAATAAACTGGTTTTCATTAAAAATTTTAATCAAGTCAGAATTTATAAACAGCTCTATTTATAAATACAAGTTTGATAAAGACTATTACTATTTGCATTCTTACTGTCAGAAAAAAAACCTTACAGCAGAAAGTTTATGCATGCTGCCTCTGCTTACCAAGCCAAATGAAAATACTTTGAAACTCCCACAAGAAATTGTGCAAGTGTTTGATTCATCCAAATAGTCTATTAAAGGGACTGGGCTATTCTAATGGAATCAAAATCTGATTTTTTTTAAATTGTATACATTTAAACTCAAAAAGACAGTAGTATAGAACTTTTTGTCAGATAGGCACTTGTTAATCTTTAAGACTCATTAATCTTTAAGAAATAAGTGTTTCCAATGACTGTAAATATTTCATTGATTAAAAACTACTTTTGCCCTCTAATTAGCTGCTATTCTAATTTTCAGCCTAGTTTAGATCAGGATTCTGAATAAAGCAAATATTTATGGAAACTAGTACAGGACTGCAAGACAAGCTTCTAAGGCCTGGCTTTCTGATGGGGAGTGTGCTTATACGCTACTCATCTTCAAAGTACAACGTGAACACTTTCCAAAACTCAGGTCTTGCAGTCCTTTAATTAAGAAAAAATAAACTATGCAATAGCTCCAGTAAATGTACGTTCATATTAAAAATGAAGTAGCAATTGAAGCACTATGGGTTAAGTGAAAGAGGTGGTTGGAGCACGAAAGGGAAGTTTGGAAAGGCAAAGCATAAGCTCAGGTAGAGAACAGCATCTTACAGAGCAGCAAGTAGCACAGCAAGCGGTGATCCAAAGTAAATGATGAGTAGAAAGCTGAAACACAGGGGATCTCTCAGGCAGTAAAGCTTAAGAACCATTCTGAAAATGTTCAGAACTCTTACATGCATGGGCTGACCCAGATGTCAGTAATCATCCCTGTCCTCGCTTCCCCATCTTCCTCCCTGCCCTCCTACCATTTCTAAAACAAGATTTGAAACTGTAGTGCAGGCACAAATAAAAAAATCCCCACTCCATGCAAGAGCCATCTGTTGTTCATTTAGAATCATTACCAATTAATCAGTATATACTTGAAATCAAGAAGCACCATCCTTCAGTATTTGCTTCTACATGTATGGTGCCTTTCAGAAGCAGAGCAGGACACAGATTAAGCCCCTGTTTCTCTTTGAACAGGCCACATGTTGCAGAGAACCAAAACCAGAATAAAGGCAGAATGCGTATTTAGGAAAACACTTGTTTCTTAATTGCAGAAAGAAGAGGATAACCTTGCATGAACAAAACCATTTCTTATTCAATAAGAATAAACATGACAGAACACATGAATTCATACTCAAGAACAGAAATAAATACTGAAAAGATTTTGATTTGTGCAAGAAGCTATATCAAGGCAGCACAGGTGACAGGATCACACCATATTTAAATTCGTTACAACAGTGGTCAATGATGAAAAAAGTCATCATGTACAAAGGAAGCTTTTATGCTATTATGACCTGCATGTTTTCAGGTTACTTTTGGGAATTGCTTGAGAAAGCACTAAATGTCTCCCCAGAGGCAGGGATAAACACTGCAGACAGCAGAACACTCCACTTAAGTACATCCTTGCCTTCTGCCTCTCCAAGGTTATCACACATAAGCCTTTTGCACAGATAAGAAATGTGTTTCTTCAAATGAAAAAACAAGAGTATAAAATACAAACATGCTACACATTAAAGATGCAAGTATCACCACTTAAGATTATGAATCAGGTGAAGATATCCAAGAATATTACATATTCATAAAGTGTTGTACATCAGACACTTTAAATGGGCAAAACCTCACAGGTCAGGCATCAAAAAGTGACCAAAAGTCAAAAACACTAGAAGAGACAGAGAAAAACAGAACTTAAAAATTAAGATAATTTTGGGATAAGGCACAAGGGAGCAGGCGAAAGGTGCATATGATGCTGCTCTGTCTGTCTTTAAGCGGAACAGGACAGGACAGGACAAAGCTTAAAGAAGAAGGACAGCACCACTCATAAGAAGCTCAATCCCACCAGACCACAATTCCTTCATGTTTCTGTTACAGTGCAAAGGATCACAAGTGCTCACAAGCAAAGGATCTCTTCAGAACAGCTAGCAGCAATCCCCACAGCTTTCTCTCCCTGGTGGCATTACCCATCATTTGTCCTGGGACTAGCAAACTGCCTCCCAGTTCTTTTCCACAAAAGCTGAGAAAAAAGCATGTAAGATTGCTCTCTGCTCAGGAGAGCTCAGAAGCCTACTAAATCGGAAATCACGAAATACCAGTGTCAGCAGATCATAAAAAATTACTTCAAGAGCTAGGATCCATCTTCTGTGAGCAAGCAACACAGGCACAGGACTTGTACCAGTCCCACTGGTGCCAAGGTCTGGTCTGATCTTGCAATTAGTATAAAGATCAGATTGGTTTAACAATGGATTAAGACATAAAGTGTTAATTTCAAAATAGCTGCTATTTACCCTCAAATAGAGTCAGAATCATATAATTGCATCACAAAATAAGAATTTGTGGGCCAGAACCATCAACCTCTAGCCAGGTCCAGCACAGCTGAAGGGAAGATGAGTGCTTGTCAGATTGCCATTCTGAAGCAAGTCTGTTCGTCACTGGATGCTAAAACACTGACCAATTCACTCCAGTCAGGCTCCTGTGGTCCCTTTACCTTGATACTTGTTTTCATCTTTATCTAGTACTAAAAGCTGGTGGAAAAAAAAAATAATTTAACTGGAAGCACCAAAGTTTACTTTCAGATTTCTGAAAAAAAAAAAAAAAGTATTTTGGTATTTCTGTTTCAAATAAAGTTTTCCAATATTCCTGAAAGCAACACAACTTCACTTTGTCTGATCCAAATATTCTGCTGTTTTCACATACAAAAAAATATCCACCTGAAGTGAAACGTGGCCTTGAGACACACTAGCTCTGGGGGTGTCCAGTTCTCTCCTCCAAAAGAGCACTTCCCTGGTAGTGCCCTGTAGCCACAGGACTCAAGAACCTTATTAAGCACTTCAGTGAAAAAGACAACAGCAATGCTTCTGAGGAAACAGAAACACAGTCCAGAATGGAGAACCAGACATCCAAGCTACAAGGCACACACAACAGAACAGCAGTTTAATTAGACACAACCCAATACTGAATGGTCCTAAAAATGTGAAGGTCCTGCTTGTCAAAGCAGGAAAATGCTGCTCTGTCTTCTTCCAAACTCAGTATCTTGTTTTCCCCCCCCTCCAAGACAAAAGAGAAAGACAGGCTAAAAACAACATTGGAATTTCACTAGAAAGAAAACATCATTTTTAAGAAATGATGTTTTCATCAAAAATGCCAAAAGTAAAATGACTGAGCATGCTCTTTTTTCAAGTTACTTTGCGTTATACACACACAGATAGAAGTGAATCTTTTCCAACAACTACATGCACAGTTCACTTGGTTTTACTTTATTGAGGACAGAAGTGCTTAAACAACCAGTATATGGGTAATAAACTACAGTTTTATAAGCCATATTTTTGAGTGGAATACTCTTAGATATGTAATAAATGAAGACAAGATGAGAGTATCTTGACCTTTAGATAACAGTCCTGAGGAGGGAAAGTTAACTGCAGAAAATTTAGCACCATCAATAACTAGAAGCTTTCAAATGAAGAGAACTGTTGTATTCGCATAAGTAGATTAAAAAAAAATAAATATGTCCACTGTTAACTCCATGCCACCCAATTGCTTTCCACTTTTATATGGATACATCCATAGTTCATTTTTGTACAAGCCAAGCAAAGTAGAACATACTTAGCAGAGCAGGAAATGAAGTTTTATTTGTTGCACAAAATAAATCTACAAAAATGTAATGTCTGTTGATGACAATGAAACCACTAGCATATGCACTCAGGACTCTGATCTATTCTGTCCACCAGATGCTCCCTCCTTGTGAAAGACTGGTAAAAAAAATTAGAGAATTCATTGTGGCTTAAGCAGATTTTTCTCATGCTGTTAAGTATTTTGCTAAAGTTTGACTGCAAAATCTTCATGTTCTTCATGACTGTAAGCAAAAAAACTAGGATGAACAACCTATAGTCCACAGGCCATATGCAGCATGGCAGGACAATTCATCTAGCTTGTTCCCTTTGGCCCCCTCTCCTAAGAGCCTCAGCTGCACACCAGATGACTGCACTAGAACAGGCAGCCTGCTCCCCACGACCATTTTATCTAGGAGGTTGTAGCCTCTCCCCCATCATATAATGAGCTGATATTTAAATGCATGCTGGGAAAAGGGTTGAAGAGCTTCCAGGAAAGATGGCTACTTCCAACTGCCAGAACAATGCATTTACCCCACAACTCTGTCACTGTCCACATCTGAGGAACATATGGAAAAGAGGACCCTCAGGAACAGGCTGAATGAATTGCATGCAGTCAACAGCACGCTCTCATCCACCTTCTTTTTCAGGTCTTCATCAGGCCCTGCTGGGGAAAAACTGCAGGGCAGAAAGCTTAAACGCCTGGAATCCAGCAGAGATGCAGGAAGGCAGAGACTTCCAGGAGACAGCATAACTATACACATATACAACACATGATACTCACCTATAGAAAGTGCCCTAGAAGCCATGAAATATGACGCTATTCTGCCACTGGGAAATAAAACACAAAACCTAAGAGCAGCCCACCCACCCAAAGGACCGGAACACAACTGCTTCCCACAGTAGGCTGTGGAGCAGCATTGATTACATTGATCAGGAGACCACTCAGCTCACAGAACTATGTGGAAAACCACTGTGGTTCTTCGAAAAGTAGCCCCTAATTATCAACACAATTCTAAAATACCAGGACTAACAAGCTTTGGGCCTAATTTAAAGTAACTACACCTTACTGCTGTAAGCAGCAGCTGTTAGCTCATTTCAGGGAATCCTACACCTGTGTCTAGGATTCACGGAATCCTACACCTATGGGAGTCCTCCCATAACATCCTCATAGGGAAGCTCAGGAAGCATGGGTTGGATGAGCAGACAGTGAGGTGGATTGGGAACTGGCTGAATGGCAGGGCTCAGAGGGTTCTGATCAGCAGGGCAGAGTCTAGTTGGAGGCTGGTAGGTAGTGGAGTTCCCCAGGGCTCAGTACTCAGCCCGGTCTATATTCAATTTATTCACCAATGACTTCGACGAGGGGACAGAGTGTACCATCAGCAAGTTCGCTGATGACACAAAACTGGGAGGAGTGGCTGATACTCCGGAAGGCTGCACTGCCATTCAACGGAACATGGACAGGCTGGAGAGTTGGGCAGAGAGGAACCTGATGAAATTCAACAAGGGCAAGTGCCTAGTGCTGCACCTGGGGAGGTCGAACCCCATGCACCAGTACAGGCTGGGGGCTGACCTGCTGGAAAGCAGCTCTGCTGAGAGGGACCTGGGAGTCCTGGTGGAGGACAAGCTCACCATGAGCCAACAGTGTGCACTTGTTG